>NQII01001468.1:333632-374805 GCA_002778355.1 Clitarchus hookeri
GGGGGGGGGGGGGGGGGGGGGGGGGGGGGGGGGCAAAGCCTGATGAAACACCCGGCGTTTAAAGCCCACAAGAGTACCACCTTCTAATGCCACGATCTCCTCGAGCAGTAACTGGGGTATATATCCTTCACATTTAATCGCTATGGCATTTAAAAGATTGTCCTAAGAATTCAAATACAGAGTAGCTAAATTATTTACAGCAATAAAAATTGCAAAATGCAGACAGGTTGTAAGAAAGTCAGAGGAGAAATACGTTGGAGGGAAAGCATGAATAACTTATCAACGTTAGGTGCGCCATTAGTGAAACTCACCGGGATTCGTGCGCAAACAGTTAACACGAGCCAGAAATTTTTTTAGCCAATCAAAGAAGCTGGACGACCCTACAGTGCTTTAGACTGTATCTTGTCTCAAAATCTTTTCGCAAAATATCACTGCCCCTTACCATTACCAACACATGTAGTACAATGTTGGAAGGTCTATAACTCGGTAACTTTTTGCGATGACTAGAGACCTGAAGAATTCGCGGATTCATTTTGGGACAAGCTAGGATTCAAAACACGTGCGTTGATATAACTAAAGTCATTGGTCCACGCGGTGTTTGACACCTCCTGGAGAACGGTGTCCAATTGTGGCCTACCACTGTGACAGCAGACAACCAATGCGCAGTTGATATCAGCATATTTGGACATGAGACTGTAGAGTATAGCCTGCAGGTCATTGAACTGGCGAATTTTTCAGGTCTCTAACTATGACATATGTTCATACGGACATTTTGTGTTGTTTTGGGGTGCACTATCCAATCCCTTATCACTTCCCACATAGTTGGGAACATTCTGTACATTAAGTATGAAAGTGCATACTAGTAACATATTTGTAGAGACAGGACAGTTGCGCGTTTCAAACCACCTGTATACTGGTCTCCACAGTCCCGCTCATTTCTGAGACTTTGCTCCCTGCTCATTGGCTGCTGCCCCAGATTGTAGCCAGTTTTACCTCGGACCAGGTGGCACGTGATTCGCTGCTTGTTTCCTCGCAGGTCTGTTATTGGCTTAGAGTTCACTAGGGCGTGTCTAACAAACTGCTATCCAATTTCAAACGCAACAGAAATGTACAAGCGTTTGATATCTAGCTTGTCCTAAAAATTAATTCGCGCAATTTTCCTGTCCTTACATATCCACCTTCCAAACGGTTCCACATTTCCACTTGTATTGCGCACGAATAGAGTGATCGGGCCCATGACGACGTTCATTTTATGTATGGCGGAAGAATACACAATGTGCATACAAGTAGACCTTAAGCAAGGTTTTAGAAAAGGCTAAATTTACGGCGAACAGCCTATAGTCGAATGAATCGGCGCTCAGTGTCTGGAATAAGTGTGGTTCTCTAGAATCCAGCAGACACCGCCATTAAATACGAGAAATGCAGCCACTGAAATAACCAGCGTAATGCGTGTGAGGTTCGTTTGGCGCTTTAGACAATCCTACTTTGGATCTACTTTCATACAGGTTGAGTATCCTTCGAAATCCTGCAAACATACATTGTTTTCGGCAATGTGACAACACTCCACCACCAACCAGGTAGATCTGTAAATATCAATGCAATCCTAGCGTGTTATTTACAATAGTTACGGCGTTAACATTATTCAACGTCGTACTAGTGGGTTTTTACGACTAGAGTCCTTCACTTGAATTGTTTGTATGGCAATCGCATAATTCTTATTTTCCCCTTATTTTTTAAATATTTTTATTCTTGTGTCCCAGTTCTTATGTCATACCTGGTTTTTCCCGAAACCATCCACAAAGTGTAATAATGGCCTATGTCCAAATTAACGGTTCAATTCAACAGCTTATCTTGTTTGCGTCGAATTACTGCATTTGTTTGCTTGTCTACCAAAATAGGTTACAAAAGCATTGAATTATTTTTTTCTTCAAAATATGTGTAAATTAGCCTCTCTTTATTTGACACTTATTTTGTGCTCTAAATTGCAAGCACTTAATTTTCATGACATGTCCCCAGGACTTGTGCGGTTGACTTAACATAAGCGCATGCAAACGGAAGTAGCCTCAAGCATAGATCAAGTGTGAAGTCCAGCTAAGTCTTGTTGGAACATTGCTGAACTATTGCAACGGCAATACAAACTAATCATTACCGCCAAAGCAAAGCTAACGAATATTGTGGCGAAACTAATTTTCAGTGGTTCAGATTTACAAAAAAACATTCTCGGCAGCAACAGACGATGTGTTACGGCAAAGCAATTGTTGGTAGTGTATATCTAGAGTCATAGCACATACATCTCTATTTATCTGCCGTGTATGCTTCCATTGCGAAGGGAATGGACAAGGATGAACGATGAGTAAAGCATGTCTTCATCATCATGTCGGTCTCAACACAAAGCGCTCTGTCTTNGGAATGGACAAGGATGAACGATGAGTAAAGCATGTCTTCATCATCATGTCGGTCTCAACACAAAGCGCTCTGTCTGACATGTAAACTAGTTTCCTGTAACGGGAACTTACGTAGAGAGCTGATGGAAGTCCCAGCCTCTTGAAACTGGCCTTACTCCGAGCGACTAAACCTGTTTAAATTTTCCATGAAAACCGTCCAGATTTCAATCTCGTGTTCTTCGAGGTCGAAGACATCTCCGCAGCGGCAGGACCCTGCTTACACGAGAGAGGAAAAGCGGTAAGGCTGGCTTCAGCACGCTGATGTATAGGACTTTCTCCTTTATGATTACGCCGTACTTTTTAAAGGGAAATAAACTCGTAAAGTGTAATGTAATTACATCCGTGTCCTTCGAAAGTTTGCTAAGTTTCTTTTTTTAGCCCCTTGTGTACACTTCCGCTTCATGCACAAGTAATCATTGTCGAGAGCATATCGATCAGTATCGATACATGGATCAAGACACGCTGTGATAGCGTTAGAAGCAGGAAATGTTAACTTTGTGCCCCTGAGGTTTACAATAGGCGCATTGCAGTGGTCATTAATTTAAACATCACACGTTTCAGCAAAGCTTTAATAAATAATTTTTCCCCCTTTTTCTTTGCCAACATTAATACAGATATTCCAGTACGTCAGGAAGACACGAAGATCGACACTAGACGGTTATAAAACATCCAAGTTAATTCATGGNGGAAGACACGAAGATCGACACTAGACGGTTATAAAACATCCAAGTTAATTCATGGCACGTTTCACACAGATTGTGCGCAATTTAACTACAGCTATATTTTATTATAGTACAAGACCCACGCTTTAAAATCTAGACGATCTGCAATATATGCTTTTCTTACTGAAGGACTATTTCTAAATTTTCGACTGCAGTGAAATGATCAGTAACACAATCTTGGAAGTTCCATTCTACAGGAAAAGGAATAATCGTACTGTTACAAGACGCCATCCGAGTTGGTGAAGGATAGGGCCTAATAAAAGTAAAATAATTACATTTTAGTTTTACCTTATTCAAGCAGCTATTATTTACAACATTGAACTATCTATCTCCACTGTCACTATCNAATTACATTTTAGTTTTACCTTATTCAAGCAGCTATTATTTACAACATTGAACTATCTATCTCCACTGTCACTATCTCTAGGTCATAATTGGTTCATATAATTGTAAACGAACATATAGCTTACAGTTCATTGGCTGTGACAACGAAACAAGTGTCACGTGGACTTAAGTACAACACACATCATAATATTTTTGTTTGCAACACCTGGATCCGTAAATTAAAGTGTGTCTGAAAGGGTTAAGGAACCGCTACGCCATTTTACTGCTGTGTATAGGCTATTCACGGTAAAGTGAACACTTTCTAAAGCTCTCTTATTTGGAATAAAGTTAATAAATATATTTAATTTTAGCCTTAGACGTTAACTTCCGAGTACTGTGTATCATACACACTGTGTTTATTGCTTACATGGCAATATTGATTTAAAAAGGTGGTTAAAGCATTTTTTTAAATGGCTGGAAGGAGAACGTTACTAGGGCGTCGAAAGGGCTCACGTTACCGTGCACAGCCTATACCAGTCTACTGTGTGTCTGTGGCCTGAGTATACAAAGGACTGGGATGTCTAGACTACTGCCAAAATATATCGAGAAATGTGCATACATCTATTTAACGTTACTGTCCGGACTTACAGCGGGGTGGAGCTGTGGTAAACCACTGGACTCACATTCGAGAAGGCCTGGGCTCGATTCCCGGTCCAGCCATCCTGGCTTCGGTTTTCCATGGTTTCTCGAGATCACTCCAGGTGAATGCTGGGATGGTCCTTCACTGTAGACTACGGCTGATTCCTCCCCCGTCCTAATATGTACAGCGCTGTTCGGGGGCACTCAGAAAACTAACTAATTAAAATTATCGATCCGGCCTATCCGGTCCAGAAAACCAGTTTGTTTAGTTCATTTCAATGCACAATGCGCTGGCTAACGAGCATTTGTTCACACACATTATAACCTTGTAGGCTCCGTTCTTCTTAGCATTTCTGCGAAAAGTCGCCATACGTAACGTGTATGACCACAGATACACACACTGGATGTGTATTATATTGTCGTATCAACACCGACAGCATATACATACTGACAGCCGATCAATTATCGGTTCTGATTCTATCGACGTGATTTCCCGTAGCGACAAACCCGTTGCGAACCAGGGAACTTACTATANAGCGACAAACCCGTTGCGAACCAGGGAACTTACTATATTTTTTTTAAAATTTAATTAACATTGGTTATTTAAAATAAACATTTGGAATTATAAATGAAATATATTATTATGACAAGTCATGCTAAAATGTTAGGTACAAACATTTCAAATAAAACTTATTTTAGTAAAAAAATATTTTTGAAAACTGTATTCTAAATAAGCTATAACTAGTTAATTATCTGTAAAGAGTTGTGTGGGTTTGTTACGAAGTATGACACATGAGTAGCACTTGTGACAAACATGTGCGTACACACATGTGAACAGCCACACTGACTGGCGTGAGTACAGTAAGTTTTGTAACGACAAGGCGAACGTAGTTCCACGTCTTAACGTTGAATTGAAACATCTACGAATGCCGAACTTATTTCTTTTGCTTTCCGGTTTAATATCATTGATGTTTTTCCTTTGTTTATTTACAGCTGCATGTTAAATTTTTTTTTATTTTACCGTGACAGTTATGCTGTCAAGACCTCATTTCATTTATGTTTGTTTGCCGCAGGTTTGTTATGTTATTAATTTATGTTATTTAGTTATTTCATTACGTTAAATAACATATTTTCATCAGTGTTTAATTTATTTAATAACTTTGAACGTTTTATTGGAAATGTCACTGGAATGATGTTCATATTTGACGTCTTGCTTTTTCTATGTTAGTTAGTATATTTGTAATTTATCTGGCGGAAGATTTGAATGTATGTATGTATATATTTATATTCATGAACTGCATTATTGAAAAAGAATTTTCGTCTTTGGTTTGGTCCCCATTAAAATGCAATAATTCACCTGAAAGACAATGCATCAATTAACAATTCTAATACCGCATCTTCGTGATTTCTAAGTGTCTTTGAGTTCCAAAAATGGGATTAATATGTTTGACAAGGAGGAATGAAAATATATCCCTTGAACCAGTATTTCTTTTGGAACGTCATATTCCAAAATTGAGTGTTCCAGCCATTCTACAAAGGACTACGAAATGGTAACGTCCAACCAGTTATTTTAATTGGGCTGACCTATTCAGCTATAATTTTCGGGGGAATACCAAGCTCAGAAGCAAATATGTTGGTTATCAAAAATTAACTATGCATAATGTTATGAGCATTTTATTGCCGTGAAAAGTTCACTTACCGCCCAGAAGCCCATATTCTGTAATGTTCTGCCACGGCCAGTCGTGAAAACAGTAATACAAAAATCTGTGTTAAATTTTTCAAGACAAAATGCCGAAAGTAAAGTTTTTTTATTTTCTTGATTAATGCTTACATGCTAAAGTATGTTGTATGTCACGAAATTACTTTGCTCAGCATCAGTAATAATTATGATTTTAATTAAAATTTAACGTTGAATAGCCACCAGATGTTACTTAAGAAACTGCAATTTAATTTTTCCCATTGTCAGTATTTACCAGATTATGATTTGGTTCGGTGAAATATATTTGTATTATGTGAACCTATTGGTATTTTCCCCCTTGTTTTCCTCTTACTGTGGTTTCTATAATTTTGTATTTCCGTCTACCAATGTGCTGTAAGGTATTGTGTTGCAATAGCAATGTGTTTGTTGCAAGAGAAGAGAGCTATGGTACAGTAAGGTTCAACACTGGGAATGTTATTCGTAAGTATGTTAATTGACCATGTAATTGCCTTTGCTAAAATTTAGAAATGTCTTAATTTGAGTCTCAAATCCAGCCTATTTTTGTTGGGAAATTAAAAGGGGTAATGTTAAAAATTTTGACGAATTCAAACACAAAATTTTAGAGCAATATTGGAATTTACACATTCAGGGCAACTTAAGGGTTCAAATCCACCTAGAAAATTTTGACTCTTAGAGGCTCATTTCAGCAGTATTTTTGAACGTACACGTCACATGTCAGCACCCATGAACGATTCTGAATTTGCAGCACTCATTATGGCCCAGTTACCCATTAATTACCAGCTACAGTGGGTTGAAATATTTTCCTCTAGTATGGCGTAATTCAGGCAGCGATTGATCAGACTCGATCAACTGGAAAGTCTGCGAACAGCCCAAAGCAGAGAAGTAGATAGAGGTCATCGGGATCGGATGCCTCTACTGCACAACTCGCCTCAAACCGAAGGCAATACCCAGAACCCTGTACACCGAGATGACCACCATAACGCCAGTGTAGAAATGCAAAGCGACCAGTATGACAGTTTTAGTGGCTTTAATAACGGTGGCTACTCACGCAAGCAACACACTAATTCAGAAGGTAACAACAAGAGTTAATCTGAGCAAGATAGAGGATTCCTACAAAAGGGAAATGAAGGGACAGGAAGACTCACCAAATACAACAAAGACTGTTATCCACTACATTCCAGTGCCAAACAGTTATCCTAACCTGTCACAGCCTCCTTCGCCTTTACCACCAGGGTTTGAGAATCGTCCAAATTATAGGGGCTTTAACCCTTTTGCAGCTATTTTTGTGCCTGGGACAAATCAGTCTACTTATGTCCAACCAGACATTGGCAACATTCTCAACCAGGATTCACCATTAAACTGATGAAGGTTTCCGAGCACTAAGCCAACAATGGATTGAGATGGAGACCGTACATTTGTGAGAGTAAAATAAAAAAAAAANGAAGGTTTCCGAGCACTAAGCCAACAATGGATTGAGATGGAGACCGTACATTTGTGAGAGTAAAATAAAAAAAAACAATTCAGCAGCTTTGGAAAATTCTACTGAATTAATAAAGTATACAGTAACAAAGGTTAATAAAAATNAAAAAAAAACAATTCAGCAGCTTTGGAAAATTCTACTGAATTAATAAAGTATACAGTAACAAAGGTTAATAAAAATTCTGAACCTGTTAAATCCGTAAATACTATATTGCTTAATGAATCCGAAGGAGAATTTCTTTTGTACGAATATGCCGATGAGTTAACTAGCTTTTTCAAGCTATATTTTAATAAACTTTTTATAAAAAGTTTATTAGTTTTTATTTTTATTGAACTATGTCCATAGTTGCACTTTGTCCCGAAATTAAATTAAAAATATGTGGCAAGGAAGTAGATGCACTCATTGACAGCGGGGCAGAAATAAGCTGCATTAGTGAAATGCTTGTTCACGATATGAAAAATACAGGAATTAAATTACCCATGTGGCCGGTATCTAGACTGAAGATCTCGGGTGTGACATCGAGAGTCAGCCCAGTTGTAAACAAACAAGTTCTAATTAATGTTGAGGGCCTTGGCAGACCTAAACTGGCTTCAGTGGTTATCGTGAAAGGGTTGGTACTGATTTCATGACCAAGTACCAAGTTGTACTCAATTTCGGAGGCTGGTTTGTTACTGTTCCTGATAAGTTTACTAACGCAAGGATACCTGAGCGTTGGCAATTGTCGAATGAAATAAATGAACTACTTCATAATCAAGCTAAAGTATTCCAATTGAGTAAACCATTGTCTGACCCTGTTCAATCCAATATCAGTGAAGAGATTGGTTGAGCCATAGCTGCAGCTTTCATCATTACTGGGAAATACTTTGTACGAGGCTAAGATCAGAGTGAAGGATGGAGGGCCATTCCTGCGGAAATCCTACATGATCCCCGTCAAATACCAGAACGAAGCGGAGGCCTGCATGAACCTTATGCTAGAATGGAAGGTTGTAAAGCAAGAAGCCAGCCCATATGCAAGTCCCATGGTTTGTGTGAGAAAGAAAGATGGTTCTGTTCGTCTCTGCTTGGACGCGAGGTCCATTAATCGTATTTCCATTCAATATCGGGAAAGTCCTATACAAACCAAGGACATACTGAGACTATATCAAGGGTCAAGTTTCTAACCACTCTTGATATTACCTGTGCTTACTGGCAGATACCTTTGGCGCAATATTTACAACAGTACGCATCATTTTAGTTAAAAAATCATCAGTATGTCTTCAATGTTTTGCCATTTGGAGACTAAATTACAAGGTGGTATGACAGTTAAAATTCAAAAATTATCACTGNTATGTCTTCAATGTTTTGCCATTTGGAGACTAAATTACAAGGTGGTATGACAGTTAAAATTCAAAAATTATCACTGTTCTGCAGAGTTGAAGTCCCATTCGTGGATCACATACTCACACCTGAAGGTATTCGCACTGCACCAGAAAAATTACAGGCTATTTCACATTTCCCAGTGCCTAAGAACGTGAAGCCGCTTTTCTGGGAGTTATTGGTTTCTACCGAAACAACTCGGACAAAATCGCAAAACATGCCGTGTCATTGTTTACCCTATTAAAGAAAAATCAGGAATGGATTTGGGAAGCGCAACACCCACACGATTTTGAAAATCTAAAAAAGCTGCTTTTTTCATGAACACGTCATATACCATCCCGTACAAGGCAAAGAGTGTTTTGTTTGTAAGTTGATGCATCTGCATACGATGTGGGCGCATAACTAGCCCACATAATGATAGATAATGAGGTCGCAAAGGTTACTGCAATGGCAAGTCGCACACTTAACTCCTCAGAAAGAAACTATACTGTTACCGAAAGGGAAGCTTTATCTGCGGTTTGGGCACTACAGAAGTTCCGTGATTTACTTTTGGGGGGAGAAAATCATTTTAAGAACAGATCATCAAGCTTTGACCTGACTCAAACTCAGCAAAACATTTGGAGGCAAGCTTACTAGATGGTGCCTCTTGTAGCAAGAGTATGATCTGGATATTCAGTACAAGATTAATCACAGTTATGTATGCGGGCAACGTTTAACTGTGTGAGTCTGTTCGCTACATGTGTGTTTATCTCTAATACTATGCAAGTTAGGCATTTGCACTAACATAACCCTTTTGCTCTGAATAGAGAATAAGTGTTTCATTATTTGCCACCCAAACATTTGATAATATCTAACTCACCACACTTTATTGCATTAAACCGGATGTCAGCCCCACTTGAGTGTATGAAATGGGTGGGTAACTCATTCAATAGCCTTACTTTCTTGATGGCCACAGTTTGACGTAGCGTACTACAAAATCCCAATATGTACTGCGAAACATATTAATATTGTCTTACATAAAAAAAGTCATTATAACCACTTGTAACGCTCTTTATTGTTCGTACTTTTTGAGGTGGACCGACGGTTTTCTACATAATTACATTTATTTTACGCCAGGGGCCACAGTGTGGTGTAGTGGTTAGACTGCTCGCCTCCCACCTAGGCGAACCGGGTCGCTCTCGGAACTTCGCTTGTGGGATTTTCACCAGACGATGATGCTGGGGTGGGCGGTTTTTTTTTTAAAGGAAATCTCCCGTTTCCCGTGCTCTTGCATTCCGGCGCTGCTCCGTCCTCACCTTTCTTCACCCTCATCGGCTATCAAGACCTCGTTGTTCAGAGAAGACCAAATCTCTCCACTCCACTCCATTCATTTACACCTCCCCCCAACCCCCCTCTTTAGGAACACGTTGTGTAAGTAGCAAGCGGTGAGAAAACAATTAAAAAGGTACAAGTATTAATTTTATTATGAAATTCTTAACTTAAAATAAATCCTGGAATAAAACACACTACTTGCCAATTACAGTTACTAGGGTAAAATATTAGCACCAACGAAATCCCAGAGGTCTCCAGAATCAACTCACCTGTATCCTTCGTCTTGTGAAATAAATTTTTTTAATTAAATTTACTTACTTAGAAGATTTCGTGAGAAATTTTCCATTCAAGTGACTTGAATAAAGTCTGCACTACACGTGGTGCCTTGCCATGCTTGCTCAGTTGTACTGCAGGCAAAGTGGAGTCAACAGCCGTATTTAAAAAAAAACTGTTAACTAATAAAGAGGAGAAATAAAAACTTTATACAGCTAAGAAATGCCTTTATTACAAAGTTCAAACTTGTTCCATAACTGTAAAGGTGGGAGATACATAATAATAAAATATCTTAACTCAGTCTTTTGGCAGTTTCATTAATCAGTCTTGCTTATTAATACTGGCATAATGTGATTCCTTTGCTTATTCAATACAGTATCATAATTTGTAGTAAAAATCATACACAGCAAAAAAGAAAAAACACTATACTAAATTTTCTAAATAATCTGTACAATTAATATATTGAAAAAACAAATCAAAATATATAAGTCTTGTAATTACATTGGAAATTTGGAAGCACTTTTGACACTATGTTTCTGTTGAATGCAATAAAATCATCTACAAATGTAAAACACGACACTTGAAGAACCATGCGCTGGTGAGAATTGTCATCGTTAGATGAAAATCAGTGACCCTAGCTTCAACCTAACACACCAGAGTATCTAACGTATTTGCTTCAATTGTCAGGATTGTTAATAGTATCTGCATTATGTACATTTTCTAGCCAATTCTCTATCAGAGGATATGGGTTATTGTATTGAACTCTCTGTGGAAAAACTACTTTTTTTTAAGAGCAAATGTATGGTGGGGGGCAACAGAGGCCAAAACTAATTTGACATTTAGTTTATTTGCCACCTTTAATTTAGTGTTGTAGATTCGCACATTTCTTTTTGAAAGAGTCAAAGTAGAACCTTAATTCTTTCATCACCAGTACTTTTGGCTTGAACTTAAGATGGTAAGTAAAAGCTAGTCTGAGTATACACTCGTTCCTCTCGTCTGACGTCCTCAGTCGAGTATTATTGTTGAATATATTGTTGCAGTATTTCTGTACAGTATGCCGTCTCTCTAGACAGTGATTTAACGTGAGGCACACATCATCAGCGTGAAAATGTTTTACCTTCTCTTATGTGAGTCTTCATTTATAAAATACCTATGCAGACCACAGACTAAAGATGTGGTGCGCCGATTTTCGCCTTCTGCGCATGTACCCGACATTGACCTACCCCATTCTGCGCATGTGCCCTACATTGACCTATCCGACACCAATATAGCTGTCAAAGTCACATGGTCAACAGTGACGAATATGTTTGTTTGCATCTTAATTTTCGACATAACCACCATTTAATATTATTAAAGAACTTTATATAAGTCGAATATATTCTAGTTGCATTAAAATTGGGCTAGAGAAAGTGGATAAATATCGCAAAGCTAAAGCAATCCAATGTCGGAACATGGAGAGTGACTACTGCGCAACACGCATGCGCATTCTACCCATGTTCTCTCAACGGCGCATATGAAACCACTATTCATTTATCTTTGTGCATTATATATTTTGCTGTTTAATTATATTCATAGCCAGTTTAATGAAATTAGAGAAACGTACAGAAATCAATGTATAAATATTGCTAAGCTATGGTTATTACTAAAAAAAATCTCTAATCCTAACATTAACCCAATCAAGCATTTATTTACATTTTGTATAACAAAATATTTCTTTGACTGGAAAATAATTGTCATAGAAATACACAATATTCAGTCTTCAGTTTTGAGCTTGTTCATTTACATTCTTTCACGAAGATAACTAGCATATACATCATATGAGAGTTTAAAAAATTCTACGCTCAAATTTGTCAGAAAATACTCATTTTGTCCATGTAAATAAATAAAGTTTTTCCTGGTCCCCACACAGAACTCGTAAATTACAATATTCCACAACTCCAAGAACACAATGACGGTACTAGGGTAATAAAATACATATCTAGGAGCTACTACTCTTTGGCAAATTTCCAATTCAAAGGCCGCAAAGTGGGAACATTAAGTTTTTTTCCTGAAAATAAATAGGTAATTCAATTTCTAAATGATACATCACTTCCAACAGTAGTATCTGGATTATCTCTTCAACTGCTCTCTATGCATCTGCCTTTTTAGTTATCATGGAAGGTGTAAGGTCAAAAATATTCCTGTTATTTATGCAGGTTAATACAGTAGGATGGCGTATAAGTACTCAAATAGAACTTATTTCACATTAAGTATGTTCGTTTTTCATATGTAGTTTTTTTAAATAGTTTCTGCATGCATATTAAGCGCGAACAGACCCAGTTTTATTGAAGTCCGTAGGATAAGTCTTCTTCGAGGAGTCGCACAAACCAGAAGAAATTTTGCTGAGCATGAACACCCGGATCGTGAGCTGTCCCTCATGTGGAGGAGAAGATGCATAAGATGACACCCGGGTCAAGGTCATTGGCCTGGTGACGGGGTAGCGTCGCCTGTGCATGTCACCAACACTGAGATACTGTGGGTACTGTCAGATGGTCCAGCACTCGACATCGCTTACATTACAGCCCTGATATCTCTACTCCATCCACAGAATTGAGAATGCTGAACTTCGTAAAACAATGCTGCTTTTGCATGTTAGGGTCTGTACAAAATGATTGTACAGTTTAGTAGTCACCATTATAGTACAGAAGATATGCAGTGCTGTGCGATAACATAGGTACTTTAACTTTATAGCAAGCATTTTATGAGCACTGGTATTATAAACGGTATCATGTTCTTCCAGCACCATATGATCTTCCAGTGTTGGTCATCAGTAGAAAGCTGCAGGGTAGACCTCAATGTTTTACACGAGTGTGTGAGAAATCCACAGTGGATTGTATTTACTAAATAACCGTAAAGTCAACACTCACAAACTGTGTGACTGACTCGTATGGTACCCAAAAGTCAAAGGCATTTCTTCTCAGGAAGGCTACAGCCATCGAGCATATGGAAGAGACTCTGATACACGGAATGTTAACAAACAGCACTAAAAAGTATAGTAGGTATGGAAACCCATAATGGTGCTGATCAAATACATAAGATGAGGTAGGCCGATTCTTAATCTTCTTTCGCATATACCCTACATTGACATACCACAAAGCAACACAACTGTCAAAGTCGCATGGTTAACAGTGATGAACATGTTTGTTTATATCTTAATACATTTACCAGTTTGAATTTAATCAAACTGTATTACAAATTTGTTAGAGGAAGCATAAAAGCATCTCAAAGCACTTGTTTGCTAAACAGTGTTCTAACCTCAAATCCTACCCATATCGTTTATGATAACCGTGTTGACAGAAAATAATTTCAATGTTCGGACATAAAGACTAGTTTTGCGCAGCTATCTTTATTAATCTATTCCATATATGCTCTACGGTGCTGACATTAGTCCGACCGCCTCCGTGTGTTGTGTGTGAGGTGGGTGGTTTGAAAGACATATGTGTAGGTGTGCGGAAAAGTTGGAATAATATACGCCATATATCAGGACGACTCAAGGCAGGAGGAAAGTAACAGCAAAGAAATGGGTGCAAATGGTGGTAGAGATGGGTTATATATTTAGGGAGCACAGAAAATGGCACAGGAATCAAGAAGGTCTAGAAAGAAGACGTGATGAAAATGAAGATAACTTAGTGCTATTGGAATACTAGGGAAGGAAAATAAACAAAGAGCAACTGAAGTGCTGCTTGAGATCTTGGTGGATATATGGTGGTCAAGTGGTCATAAGAGAAGATCGCAGTTAGAAAGAGAGATACTTGGTCGACTGAGTGGGTTATCTTTGCAGGAGGAAAATTTGAAAAGCGTTGATAGATCTATATTAGCTAGTGAGAAAATTGCCTGTAGTAGTTTCAGAGGGATATCAGTTACCGAAAACAATATGTTGAGAAGAAAGTAAACTGGTCTATCCACCTGGTGCATAGTTGGGAGACGAAGGATGAAGGAAGGATAGAGGTGTAGGAATCAAATATAAATATGAGTGATCCAACAAATAATTATTGAAAAAAATTAGTTGACCTCATAAACTGTAGTTGCAGGCTAATGGAGCATTAGCCTGCATCTACACTGACTGAAAATGCAGTCCCAGGAATAAAAATTACAGAAAATAGGTAGGCCCTACTGCCTTGTGAACTCCTCAATGGCAGGGAAGGTGAGACCACGAGCACAAAAAAATTAAGTCCACNAGGTAGGCCCTACTGCCTTGTGAACTCCTCAATGGCAGGGAAGGTGAGACCACGAGCACAAAAAAATTAAGTCCACAATGTGTGAACGTTCATGCATCTGAAAAGATGTGGATGGCTACAAAAAGGAATTTGACATACTAACAAAGATAAAACAAATGCAATGGAAGAGTTTGCAGATGGAGATCTCCTGATCTGTGGATGACTAGGGGCCTGAGACCCACTGTTGAGCATCGTGTGTGCAAGTTTGAGAACTAGCAAAATTAGTTACATGACTGCAAAAGTGGTTTTCCAAAGCCCAAGGATGTCACTTGGTCGACTTGAGGTTGTGGAATGGTTACTGACTGCATTGTTTTTGACTAAAAAGAAACAACATAACAAGAAAGAGAATCTGAACCCGAGATGGGAATATTGAGCAAAATATGCCAGTACAACGTAATAAGGACGTGAGATGATGCAACAAGATCAGTGGCGAAGAGAAAGATTCATGGCTACTCCATGTTTCCCGTAGTGGTTTGTGGTGGGAGGAACACGATCTCGGAAACAGGTCAACTACACCTGTTCCGCGTCTTAATCCATTTACATATTTTAGTAGCTAAGAAAGATACATTATTTAAATAAGGTTATTAAAAATAATTAAGAAATGACAAGTGGTTGAAATAAAGCCGAATAGTAGTTTATTGTATAGCAGATAAATGGCCACAAAAAAGTCAATGCTTCCTGGGTGATCGTAAATTTCCTGTTATTGGCTGAAAAATTATTTGAGATCATGACTTTTAAACACCAATGCCCTAATTTACATTAAATTTAGGGACCTATAATACAATTGTNAAATTATTTGAGATCATGACTTTTAAACACCAATGCCCTAATTTACATTAAATTTAGGGACCTATAATACAATTGTAGGGTTAAAACTGTGAAAATAAATGCTGTGGCATGCCCAATTCATCGACGGAATATTTCAAGTCCGACCATTTGGTCTACTGGTCACCACGCCAGACTAGCGGGTCAAAGGTCCTGTATACAATTTGCGAGGAGACTGGGGATTTTAGAGGCGTGAAAATTCAATTTCCCAACTGTGGGACTGGGCATTATTTTGTCTTATCACCTTCATGNAAATTATTTGAGATCATGACTTTTAAACACCAATGCCCTAATTTACATTAAATTTAGGGACCTATAATACAATTGCAGGGTTAAAACTGTGAAAATAAATGCTGTGGCATGCCCAATTCATCGCCGGAATATTTCAAGTCCGACCATTTGGTCTACTGGTCACCATGCCAGACTAGCGGATCAAAGGTCCTGTATACAATTTGCGAGGAGGCTGGGGATTTTAGAGGCGTGAAAATTCAATTTCCCAACTGTGGGACTGGGCATTATTTTGTCTTATCACCTTCATGCTGCGGAAGGTAACGATAAACCACTTAGGCCTTGGGCACCCATCACATTCCATTTGCGTAATGTATGCTGCAATCCAGGACTCATCAATTGTATTTACGAGGTACTGAGTGGCGTCGTTTCTTTACGACCTTTCGGGTAACCGGGGAGAGGTTGGGTTGGAACAGGAACATGCTGGGTCCAGAACCCTTGGCACAGGGAGTCGGTGTGCAACCCTCCATGGTGGTGAGCCCGGTACTAGAGCCTTCCTGAGAGCACCTCAGCCGAGCACAGTGCGTCGTGGAGGACAGTGAGGTCTATCCTGGCGAGCGGTCTACCCCGTCGTGGCCAGCCGTGATTGGCTGGGACGCTACTTGGCGCCGCCCATCTTCTTGGCGGCCTGCTGCTGCGAGAGTAACTTGCTCGCATCCTCGATGTCCTCCTGGGAGACGGAGCAGAGGCAGGGCACCAGCTGGGTGTTGCCGTAGCCGCCCTGCAGGCCGACGGACAGCCCCGCCTGCTGGGGTGCCATCCCTACCTGCAACACGGTGCAGGCCGCTGTACCCTCGACGGCCCTAGCCAAACATCTATCTTTTCTCCATTCATGGTTCATTCACACTTTTCTGAAGCCCTGTTAAAAAGTAGGGTGATTTTTCAAAGGTTTGTTTAAATAAGAATGAAGATTCCTGTCACATCAAATGTCTTATTGTTAAAAAAATGAATTTATACTGTGAAGAGTTACACCTTGTTCCTTTTCCAAAAAATAATATTGAGTGGAATTAGTTTAATGATTTTTAACAAGCATTATCGGAGGTCTTGGAACCACCTAGCAGACCTTGCGGCACACGTGCTGTGAACCAANTAATGATTTTTAACAAGCATTATCGGAGGTCTTGGAACCACCTAGCAGACCTTGCGGCACACGTGCTGTGAACCAATGTCCCGGGGGGTAGGGGGGATGTCAGGGGAGTGGCAGCTGGTACCACCCCTGATGGATGTTAGTCCCAGCGTGGAGAGGCTGAACCTCTCTCTCTCTCTCTCTCTCTCTCTCTCTGTGTGTGTGTGCTAGTTTTGCTTTTGGCTGACTGTGCCTCGAAATGTGCTCAGATGTACCAGTGGTTGGATATCTTGGTCCAATTCACCTGATGCATCTGACTTCATCTAGGTAGATACCGAGGACCATATTCTGTAAATTAGCTCGCTCAAAGTTACTCATTGCGGGCATCTTTATAACACCGAAAGGTGAAACAACAGTTATAATCCATTCACGGTAACTTCACACTTTTCTGAAGCCCTGCTAAAGTTCTACTTCGAGGATATTCCTCCGCCTCGTGCAAACTAAGCTTAACTAAGTCTAGAAAATTACACCAAAGGACAACACACCGAATTCGTGCTCATTCAGTTGTAATGATNAACTAAGCTTAACTAAGTCTAGAAAATTACACCAAAGGACAACACACCGAATTCGTGCTCATTCAGTTGTAATGATATTTTGCATGAGAACTATTTATTACTAGGAGCATGTTTTCTCGCTGTTTTTATTCATATGAGTTATAAATTAAATATTAGGATTTATAAATAAAATACTGGTAAAACTTCAATTTACCGAAACTCAGATACTTTCATGTTAACAAAGGTATTGAACGCTTGTGATACATGGCATATCAATAAAAAAACTAGTCACATCATACCTGAGGTGATTTTTCAAAGGTTTGTTTCAAAAAGTTTGAACAAACCGTGCGTAGACTATACTCGTAATTGACTTTATGCGGTATATAAAGCATCTCTTTATGTGAGTTTTTGTATTGCCACGTATAGAGTACCCTATACAATACATATTACAACCTATATATGTAGGTTGCCGACTCTAAGTCACGCAGGTTTGGCAACGCCGCCGGCTCTGTAAACAAATCAACAATGTTGTTGCTGAATTGTATATTTTTTCGGTTACTACTGAGTATGTTGTGTCTCATATTATGTTAATATGGTAAAATTTCAATTATAAATTATATTTGTTTCGTAACATAAATGGCATATATAGCAAAACATAAAGTATATTATTATAATTTGTTCGCAGTTTTGGAAGAACTGAAAAAATTTAATATCCTTACGTTATAATTGGGGATCCATTCAACATACCCCCACCAAATGTGGCATACAAGTAGTGTGATAGTAAGCCGCCTTTAACGTACGTTATTTTAGTATGTCAGACACGTATTATCAAAATGGTGACCTTATAAATATTTGAGATTGGAATGCCGCTGCGGTGAACAATGTGACAAATTGCAACCAAACGATACGTACTGTGGGAAATAAATGTGATGGTTCGCTGCCTCTTTTGTCTTCCTTCCACTTTGCAAGCGCCATCTGAAATAACAAAGTTTTTACATCGTATCTTCGCAACTACTCAACAAATTGCTGAGGCACTTTTTTTTCTCGAAATGATGACCGTATAAATATTTTAGATTACTATATCGTACCTTACAAACAACTGGACTTATTTCAACCAAATTCTGTATGGTGGTAATACAGGTCGACCATTAAATTTATTTATTTCTAACTTTTGTTTAAGATAAAATCTCACGGAGTATAAATATTTCAGTTTAATACTACGGAAACTACCGAAACGGAACCCAAAATCATTGTTCATAACTTACTCATTTTCACAAGGACTGTCTCGTTACAATTTGTGTTCCGTGCTTTGCACTGTACAATTAAACCAATTTGAACCCAGCTTGGCATGCCAACAGTTCTTACTGTGTGAACCAAATACACTAAATGATAATGTCTTAAGTGTGCCGTGTTGAAATATGTCAGCTGAAATTTTAATTTGAACATCATATCTCAGTAAGTTCTCAACGAAATCCCTCGACATTTCGCACAAAACCAGTACTACACGAGATCACCAACATTTATTTATTAACTTGTATTTATTTTGAAAGCTGTGGTGCTACTCCTGTAGTGTTTTACGTCGTATTTCTAGTGCCATTGATGTTGCAGTGCTGAAGTATCTGCTGTGTGCACTTCAGAGGCTGCGTCACGTCTAATACAGAAGTTATTCATGTCAGTGTCGTAACAGAAGAGTCAATGTCATTACTGAAGATGTTTAACTACAGAAGCAGCACATTTCATAGTTCTGTGCCAGGTTGTTGTTAGGTGTTCCCTGGTTGTTGATAGGTGTTCCCTGGTTGTTGATAGGTGTTCCCTGGTTGTTGATAGGTGTTCCCTGGTTGTTGATAGGTGTTCCCTGGTTGTGATTAAAATGCGAGAATGAATTTATATATATATTTGTATTAAGATGATTGTTGCATAAATATGCATTATTAGTTTATATATTACGCCATAATAATAGGAAGGGCAATTAACTAAGCTTCTTTTGTCGCATTTTTCAATAAATTCTCAAAATGAATAAGGAAGAAATAAATAAAAAATGCAATATGGTGGGTGCAGCGGGCTCTTCATCCAATAGGCGTCAAACATCCGCCATCTTGGAAAGGTATTGCCTCCAGTCGTTATAGGCTTAAACTACATCTCAAATATTACTCGACTGATTACCATCAACTCTCGTGGAAAATTTATTGTGTTTTCACATGTTTAAAAATGCATCATCCCACTACCCAAACATCTCAAACTTTGTAAAAATTAATCTATACATGCGTTTTATAGAAAAGTAGGTTAATTAGTTATAAATAAAATTTTCTTATTCGACATAGTACCCTAACCTAGGACTGCAAAATATTATCTAGGATACTAGGTGAATATATGTGTGTATATGTAGGTACGTATTTATATATACACACGTACCTACAATGCTTTCTGAAGAAAGATTTTTTGTAATTTAAATTAAACTGGATTAATTTATACTGCTTGGTTACTTTCCGTTATAGAAGCCGATAATCACCAATCAGTATCAGTGGCGAGTCACAAAAATGGGTAGGTAAGAACTTTTGAAAAATGTGACCAATTGATTCTTTCTGTCCATATTGTTTACTTTTATGGCCAACTGAAAAAAAAAATCACCGTAATGGACCTAATGAGAATATTCTTTTTACGGTTGGTCAAACACCTTTGAAAACTTTGCTTGGGATTTACTTACGTATAAGTTTTGCATTCTTCCGCTTTACGTAGAGTTAACGTTGTAATGGGCCTCGTCACGTTATTCTTGCGCCCCTAAGTGAAACCCTGGGAGCGCATGGAATGTGAATGTATTGCTAATATGCAAATTCATACTCGAGTGTGTATAAAACAAGAAGTACTTCCTTTAGTGGCCATACATTTGAACATTACGCTTGTAATAAAACGGGAAGAGTTGAGAACTACTTTTTAAATTAGCTGCCAACTTAAATATGAGCCTGCATTTCAGGGTATACTGTAGCATACCTGTAGTTATGGCGAGTGATTTTCTTTTCAAAAGCTGATTTCAAAAGTGCTCAATTTACCGCGAAACAGACTTCAGCTTCGTCCCTCGTGCACTCTAAACATGAAACAGTGAGAATTGAGCCAAATCAGTGACAACAGTGAAAATTGAGCAAGTGATAGTCAGTGCCAGATAACTAATTAATATAGTGGCTGAATTTACTGATTTATTTGTGATTCCCACTGAATGCCAATAATTCCACTGCTATAAGTCACTTATTTCCAGTTAATTTGCTCGATTCTCCGGTTAGCACCAGCTTATCAACTGACATTTAGTGGATATTATTTCACTGATTGATATCACTGATTCGAACTTAGAGTGTATAAGTAGTGTTGTACAGAAGTTGGTGCTCATGCACGTGCGAGCACGAGTGTACCAGCCCGGGACTGTGGTAAAGGCCCTTTCACACGATCAAAGTTCACTTCTAATTTTCTTCAAATTTATTGAATGCAATTCCTTCTATGCTGTGTGACGTCACTCGGGCGTCATAATCGCGACCTTGTTGTCTTCCAAACCATTGGATGACTCAAAGTCATTGAACGATTTTCGTTTAGAACATGTTCTTTATTTTCTAGAATCCAATTTTTCTAACTGGCACACAAAATTATTACAATAGTATAAATTATAAAGTGTTGTAGTGTCTTGACACAGTAATTTATGTGCGTGTATTTATTTCATGCAAATTAAATATACCATCTGTGGAAAATAAGTTAGTTTTTTNCGGGCTGTCAGTCTACGGGCTGTCAGTCTACGGGATGTCAGTCTACGGGCTGTCAGTCTACGGGCTGTCAGTCTATGGGGCGGCGGGCTGTGGCCTTGTAGTTAATAACATACATTTATTATTATTATTTAGACTGCCCTCAACATTGACGTTTTCTCTAACCAAACTAACTAGTCTAACATATTAATCCAAGCTCTATTTAACACAGATATTTAACCTTAGCAATAAAACAAGAAATAGCAATAAAATTAACAGTAACACATTCGCAGATTTTCAGTCCATAGCATTAGTTAGCCACTTTCTGTAAAGGAAGGAAAACTTAGACAAACATTCTCGGTCCTCCGTGTTGGGGGAGGGGGGGGGGTGATATTAGCTCCTAATTCATCTTAAAAATGCATAATGCTTACACACTTACAATTTTAATTTGTTCCACATTATTGCTGCTTCTTACTAAAAATTAAACAGATACAATCTTTTGAAAATCATTACGTAGTGTCTATCGTGCATTTTTTTATTTGAATTTTTGGGAGCTCTCTGTTTTGGCTGCAATTGATTTTTGACTGAGCTTTTTAAGTTGGGATATTCGGGATCTTCCGTTTAAATAATTCATTTTCACTGTGTTTGCGAGTTTTACCGAACCAGTGTTCGTATAATAGCCTACTAAGCTAATGGACAAAGGTAGTTAAAAAACGAGTAGCTGCTTTACCAAGTATCATCACGATCTGGACTGGAATGAAACTTAAACACAGATCAGTAAAGTGAAAAATATTTTAAACTATCGGTAAGTGAAAGTCGTGTTGGTTGCATATCTTGCAGGCGCCAGCATTCCAGAATTCATTTAATACTACAAGGAGGTGGCTGTGACTTAGGAGGGAGAAGCATATCCGACAAGATTTAGTAAAAATTCAGTCGCATGAAAGTGTCTGCTGCCTTTTCAAAATTCGAGAGAAAAAAAACTTAACTAAAACTTTTTATAATTGAATNTTAAACTATCGGTAAGTGAAAGTCGTGTTGGTTGCATATCTTGCAGGCGCCAGCATTCCAGAATTCATTTAATACTACAAGGGGGTGGCTGTGACTTAGGAGAGAGAAGCATATCCGACGAGATTTAGTAAAAATTTAGTCGCATGAAAGTGTCTGCTGCCTTTTCAAAATTCGAGAGAAAAAAAACTTAACTAAAACTTTTTATAATTGAATATTTGTTTATAAATTTAAGTAGGGCCTATATGTAATAAACTATCAATTATCGACGCTTTTGGATTCTTGAAATAAATTTGAAATGAAAAGAACATGGAAAATTACGTCATATTTTTCTGGTCACCAAAAATTTTCGTTACGTCATATTTGTACCAAAATACTGTAACTTATGTACTTCAAATAATTTTTTTCAAATAAAAATATTATATTATTACATAGTTTTCGTATGACGGGTCAAAATCATAATTTTTTTGTTTTCTTTTTGGAACATAACAACAACAAAAACTAACTCAATTACTGAAATTAGATAATTCACCCTGAAATAAAATGCTATGTGCTAATTTAAAAATGTATAAATTCACACAAGGAAATTTTTTTGCAATTTTAAAAAAATTCGAAAAATATATATTTTGGCATACTTATTATTTGTAGCTGTTTTAAAGTAATTATTCCTGACCATAAATATGTCAAGACCCTTCCGTCAACATCATTCTTTTTTTTTTTGTAAATAGGTTTGTTTATTTTAAATGTGCGTCCCAGAAACAGAAATATGGAGATTTTATAATATTATTGTGCATAAACTATCTGAGATAAAACTTCTTATTTAAAGTAAAGAATAATTACGGATAATGTCGTTATGTTGAACAGTATGCCATTTGGTAGAAAAATGAAATAATTAATTTTTGGTGGCCATCAGTTCTAACCATTACTATAAAATTTGCTTGCATGGTATAGAAACAGCACTATTTGGAAGAATTTTTAAATCAGGTTGTATATTGTTAGGCATGGATGAATAAATGGCTCACCATTTTGGAATGAAACATCATCGACTTAAAGTGTGCTGATTTAAACACCTTCGGAAGGAGCCATTTATACTGGTTACTGTCGTTAGTAAGAAGCGTTGTTAGCTGACATTGCCAGATGTCGGTTCGAACTCCTGCACGCATGCGAAAGAAGAACAATCATGGATGGAATGTTTCAGCTATTCTACCAGAAAGAAACGTAACGCTCTATAACCTACGAGAGCAAATCTTTGCTGCTGCGAATTACCAACATTAAGCATTTTATTATCCATAGATTGCTAAATATTTTATAAATAGTACTTCCAAACCATCAGCGTGTGTTTATTACATAGGAAATTATAATTGCCCCTCGAATCAATGCCAAGGATAACACTGGGGAAGTTTATTTTTGAAACCATTAACCACAAAACATTTTTGATTCGTGCTATGCCAAAAATGTATATGAAGAATTTACGTTCACACTCCGGAAAACTTTTTGGCCTCTTAACACCAGCGGGTTGCCGTTTCTAACAACTCATTATGCCAACACATTCCCGAGAAATGTTTTGATTTAATTCCGGAGTCGGGTGAACTTTCCATCCGGATTATAACTCTCCAGTGCAACTTTCACGCCAAGTCGAAGTGCGTGCTTCGCTCCTTGCTCGTTCGCCGCCTTGCGATGCTCTCTGAGTTCACTGGTCAGTTACTCGAGTAACGTCAGCTGGTATTCCGTTACCGCTGGCGAACACTGGTCCTCACAGAGACTGCTGTTGACGTGTTTTCTGTCGACAGTTCGTGACGACTACTGAGAACTTTAGTTATAACTGAAGCTGACAGAGACAGCGCAACGCCAGTAAAAACCAGAAATTGGCGGGCGGTTCAACTGTCGTGTCCTCTAAACATGTTTACAGAAAGGCAGAGGGTAGTATCATTACATACATCGCGGTTTTTATGGAAATAGCGCAAAAATGTAACCTCGAAACATACATTTTCGTGTTAAAAAAAAATTATTTTCTACAATCCTGCAAATACTAGTCTGGTTTTAAACGCGTAAAACTTTTTTTTTTTTTCAAATCACCAGGGAAATAAAATTTAAGATTGAAATTCTTATTTTTAACCCTTTACGTTAATTGNTTTTTTTTTTTTTCAAATCACCAGGGAAATAAAATTTAAGATTGAAATTCTTATTTTTAACCCTTTACGTTAATTGAAATAGATATTAGCTCAAAGCTTTCCGAAACTATCAGCTTATTGACGAACAGAAATATAGACTGCTGTAGATTGCCCCGTTACTGCTGACGAGTACTGATATTTCACCAGTGACTCGAGTGTTCGTCAGCTGTAACGGAACGTGTAATGCGACCCTGGTTACGGCCTAGCTCCACCCTCACTCATTTCATATTACCCTGCACCAAACTCACTCAGATCTACATATCTTCGCTAAGTAACCAACGTGCCCTACTTTCCCCCGCACTAATCTCCGCGACTGTCGCGCGGGTTTTCTCAGGGTCTCTCCGCTTTGCGTTGGCTTGCAGTGCCCTTCCATGTAGACCCTTCCTCTTCTGGGACGTGTCCACGGCTACAACTGCGCCCATGGCACCAGACGACCCTGCTGCAGCCGCGACGCATGCGTGCACGTATCGCGTGATAACTCCGACCCGAGGTGCGCACATCCCGCGCTCCTACCGACCCANAGTCGCATGAAAGTGTCTGCTGCCTTTTCAAAATTCGAGAGAAAAAAAACTTAACTAAAACTTTTTATAATTGAATATTTGTTTATAAATTTAAGTAGGGCCTATATGTAATAAACTATCAATTATCGACGCTTTTGGATTCTTGAAATAAATTTGAAATGAAAAGAACATGGAAAATTACGTCATATTTTTCTGGTCACCAAAAATTTTCGTTACGTCATATTTGTACCAAAATACTGTAACTTATGTACTTCTAATAATTTTTTTCAAATAAAAATATTATATTATTACATAGTTTTCGTATGACGGGTCAAAATCATAATTTTTTTGTTTTCTTTTTGGAACATAACAACAACAAAAACTAACTCAATTACTGAAATTAGATAATTCACCCTGAAATAAAATGCTATGTGCTAATTTAAAAATGTATAAATTCACACAAGGAAATNACTGAAATTAGATAATTCACCCTGAAATAAAATGCTATGTGCTAATTTAAAAATGTATAAATTCACACAAGGAAATGTTTTTGAAATTTTAAAAAAATTCGAAAAATATAGATTTTGGCATACTTTTTATTTGTAGCTGCTGTAAAGTAATTATTCCTGACCATACCTTAAAATTAAATATGTCAAGACCCTTCCGTCAAAATCATTCTTTTTTTTTTGTAAATAGGTTTGTTTATTTTAAATGTGCGTCCCAGAAACAGAAATATGGAGATTTTATAATATTATTGTGCATAAACTATCTGAGATAAAATTTCTTATTTATAGTAAAGAATAATTACGGATAATGTTGTTATGTTGAACAGTATGCTATTTGGTAGAAAAATGAAATAATGAATTTTTGGTGGCCATCAGTTCCAACCATTACTATAAAATGTGCTTGCATGGCATCGAAACAGCACTATTTGGAAGCATTTTTAAATCCGGTTGTATATTGTTAGGCATGGATGAATAAATTGCTCATCATTTTGGAATGAAACATCATTGACTTAAAGTGTGCTGATTTTAACGCCTTCGTAAGAAACCATTTCTACTGGTTACTGTCGTTAGTAAGAAGCGTTGTTAGCTGAAATTGCCAGATGTCGGTTCGAACTCCTGCACGCATGCGAAAGAAGAACAATCATGGATGGAATGTTTCAGCTATTCTACCAGAAAGAAACGTAACGCTCTATAACCTACGAGAGCAAATCTTTGCTGCTGCGAATTACCAACATTAAGCATTTTATTATCCATATAATGCTAAATATTTTATAAGCAGTACTTCCAAACCATCAGCGTGTGTTTATTACATAGGAAATTATAATTGCCCCTCGAATCAATGCCAAGGATAACACTGGGGAAGTTTATTTTTGAAACCATTAACCACAAAACATTTTTGATTCGTGCTATGCCAAAAATGTATATGAAGAATTTACGTTCACACTCCGAAAAACTTTTTGGCCTCTTAACACCAGCGGGTTGCCGTTTCTAACAACTCATTATGCCAACACATTCCCGAGAAATGTTTTGATTTAATTCCGGAGTCGGGTGAACTTTCCATCCGGATTATAACTCTCCAGTGCAACTTTCACGCCAAGTCGAAGTGCGTGCTTCGCTCCTTGCTCGTTCGCCGCCTTGCGATGCTCTCTGAGTTCACTGGTCAGTTACTCGAGTAACGTCAGCTGGTGTTCCGTTACCGCTGGCGAACACTGGTCCTCACAGAGACTGCTGTTGACGTGTTTTCTGTCGACAGTTCGTGACGACTACTGAGAACTTTAGTTATAACTGAAGCTGACAGAGACAGCGCAACGCCAGTAAAAACCAGAAATTGGCGGGCGGTTCAACTGTCGTGTCCTCTAAACATGTTTACAGAAAGGCAGAGGGTAGTATCATTACATACATCGCGGTTTTTATGGAAATAGCGCAAAAATGTAACCTCGAAACATACATTTTCGTGTTAAAAAAATTTTATTTTCTACAATCCTGCAAATACTAGTCTGGTTTTAAACGCGTAAAACGTTTTTTTTTTTTTTTCAAATCACCAGGGAAATAAAATTTAAGATTGAAATTCTTATTTTTAACCCTTTACGTTAATTGAAATAGATATTAGCTCAAAGCTTTCCGAAACTATCAGCTTATTGACGAACAGAAATATAGACTGCTGTAGATTGCCCCGTTACTGCTGACGAGTACTGATATTTCACCAGTGACTCGAGTGTTCGTCAGCTGTAACGGAACGTGTAATGCGACCCTGGTTACGGCCTAGCTCCGCCCTCACTCATTTCATATTACCCTGCACCAAACTCACTCAGATCTACATATCTTCGCTAAGTAACCAACGTGCCCTACTTTCCCCCGCACTAATCTCCGCGACTGTCGCGCGGGTTTTCTCAGGGTCTCTCCGCTTTGCGTTGGCTTGCAGTGCCCTTCCATGTAGACCCTTCCTCTTCTGGGACGTGTCCACGGCTACAACTGCGCCCATGGCACCAGACGACCCTGCTGCAGCCGCGACGCATGCGTGCACGTATCGCGTGATAACTCCGACCCGAGGTGCGCACATCCCGCGCTCCTACCGACCCAGCTACTAGTACGCGTGCCGGAGGAACACGGGACTGCGAAGGAGCTCACGGGGGCACGCGACAAGTGTTCGCTGCAGTCCGCAGTCGGTGTGCCAGTCGCCTGGCTTCTGGAGCGAGGTGTTGTCTTTGCTGTGAGGGAGAGAGAAGGTACTCACGTCTTCTTGGAGAAGATGCCGGACAGGTTGGGTAGGTAGAAGGCCCGCCCTAGCGCCAGACAGCTCAACACCACGCCGGCCACTACCTGCCAACAACACACACAACACTCAGCCTTGCAGCAAGCCCCTGGGGGGGGGGTTGTCCACCCAACACTACGTCATTTGTAAAGTAACAGCAGCATAGAGAATCATGCATGGATGCTCAACTCAAGGTACCATGCCAGGACTGAATTACTGAGTTAACATTTTAAGGGTATATGTCTTCTTCAAACATTTTGCCACAATATTCTCCTCTATGTGGACGTACTTCTCTCTGCAGTTGACATGAAAATGTTAATCAAAATAATAACCTTATGCTTTCTCATTGCGCATGAGGTTTCTCACGGACATGCATTCTGTGTGTCACGAAAAGTCTTTCTGTAAAGACGTATTCCGAATCGATTCAGCTGCTATCACTTTCGCGATTGGACCGTGTTATTCGCTGTAGGCCTTTCACGGTAAGCTGAGCACTGTTGACAGCCTTGCTTAGGCTCTACTTGCTTGCACACTGTGTATTCTTCCACAGCTCGAAACATTAACAATGTCATGTGCCAGAGCACTTTATTCATGCATTGGCGAAATTACATTATAAAATTATTAGGAAAGCAAACATTTGCAAATTTGCTTAATCTTACATTTATATGCACAAAAACAGAAAGCTAATTAAATAGTTTATGTTTTCACTGATATTTACCTAATGCTTTTAATTCAACGTTAAGACTTGGGACTACTTTCCCTCCATCGCTACAAACTTTACTGGGCGCATGCCAATCAGTGCGCCCGATATACACTGAAGAGCAAAAAAAACTGGTACACCTGCCTAATATCGTGTAGGGCCCCCCGAGCATGCAGAAGTGCCGCAAGACGACGTGGCNTATGTTTTCACTGATATTTACCTAATGCTTTTAATTCAACGTTAAGACTTGGGACTACTTTCCCTCCATCGCTACAACTTTACTGGGCGCATGCCAATCAGTGCTCCCGATATACACTGAAGAGCAAAAAAAACTGGTACACCTGCCTAATATCGTGTAGGGCCCCCCGAGCACGCAGAAGTGCCGCAAGACGACGTGGCATGGACTCGACTAATGTCTGAAGGTATGCAGGAGGCAATTCACACCATGAATCCTGCAGGGCAGTCCACAAATCCAATCTGCGCCAATTTGAGAAAGGGTTGCACGTCTGTCACGTTTAATGATTCTCGTCACCCGTCGTTTGTCCCGTTCGTTCACGATCTTTTTCCGGCCGCAGCGATATCGAAGATGTGATGTTTTACCGGATTCCCGATATTCACGGTACACTCGTGAAATGGTCGTACGCGAACATCCAAATGTTATCGCTACCTCGGAGATGCTATGTCCCATCTCTCGTGCGCCGACTATAACACCACGTTCAAACTCACTTAAATCTTGATAACCTGCCATTGTAGCAGCAGTAACCGATCTAGCAAATTTTTCAGACGCTTGTTGTCTTATATAGGCGCTGCCAACCGCATCGCGTTACTCTGATTGGCTCCATACCTCTGTTATTTGCATACGTGCCAGTTTTTTTGGCTCTCCAGTGTAATATATCCAGGTAGGGGCAGTGGTACTATTACAAGGTTGGTTTCAAAGTGCTGAGTTAACAGTGAACAGTCTACACGCGTTTGAAGTGGCTGCCCGCGAATCACAGACGTTCAGTACAGAAGTAACCTAACTCTGATTTGCCCAGTCAAATATCAGACGTCTTCTCACTCAGGCACAGGGCCAGCGAGCAAAGGAGAACTGCAGACGTGCACATAGCACATTGGAGTCCAGAATGCATGCAACTCTTTTCACGAATATTAAATACCCTTGTTTACTAGCCACACCATGGAGAATCTTTAGCTGGGGAGAATTGAAAGGGGGGGGGGGAAGTAACGGGGTTTGAGTCTTTCTTTTTTCTCGGAGTTTGATTTTACATTAAATAAAATGAGGTTATTCCTGAAACCATGTACATTTTTGATAAAGCAGTATTGATAAATAGCATTGCTACATAAACAGGAAAATTTCAAAAAGGAATTTGTTTAGTCTATCCACGAACTATTGGATTTACATGTGGCATTAAAGCTTGATGCTTGCTGGTAAGCAAGTGCCCTCACCTCACGTAGCCCCATCCTCAATGTGTTTGGGAATCTGCCACTGATCCTGAACCAGTAACACGCCTGCGAGGAGACAAGGACCCAATGGCGTGTTGCCTGGTTGAATGAGGTCAGTGGGTCTTCGTGTATGTGTAGATATATAAATACATCGTGAACATATGTTGGAGCTTGTTTTCCAAATTAAAGTGGCGCCTTTCTCATTTTATGATTGGGCGATAAAATTCTTATACTCCTTAAGAGCCTGCAGAGAAATCGTAAACGTTCACTGTGAGTTAAACATGATTGTTGGCGTTCCAGAGAAATGGAGAAACATCTTCAGAAAACAACCGATAATGAAGTGAAAACGTCAAGACATGTACTTACTGCCACGGCCATCCATATGGTGGTGGTGGCAAAAAAAAGGGGGGGGGAATTACGCCCCAGGCCTCCGATTCCAAAGAGCTCCTCAAATACATTAATATTATGAAGGTTTTCTCCCTATATTTTACTGACGTCATATGACGATGCGAGGCCTACTCATAAAATAATGTATACGATTTAGAATATAAAATAATAATGGAGAGCATTATACAAGTAAGTACGGAGTCGTGACTTTGTTTAAAACAGGAAACTAATTGTATCGGATATAGTTCTTTGAAATGTTTCAAGGAGAACAGGGAAGTGTTTTTCTTATTAAACATAAACTTTTATTAACTTGACAGCAAATGGTAAACCTGTTACCAAGCAACACGTTTTCTACCAGCAATTCAGAGTAAGAAAAGTACCTAAGTTGTATTCGAAGTACGTAATGTCGCGTCGAATAGGGAGCCCAAACATAGCTTTGCCCCGGGCGCCCAACTCATCTGCGTGGTCTTGCTCAATACGTCGTAAGTCAGTAGACGTTCAACTGTTCCCGCGACAACTGTGTCTAGGTCTGGGCTACAGCCGGCCCTGTCAAAACTATTCTGATAAAGTTCTTAAACTGTAATGGATGTTTTTAACATATATGTACACAGTATGTAAATAATACATAGAGACCTGAAAAATTCGCGAGTTCAATGACCTGCAGGCTATACTCTTTTTTTCGTACGCAAAATCATGCAGATATCACTGTTCATTAGTTGCTTGTTGTATTAGCGGAAGACGGTGATTCGGTCTGCATTTTACTGTGTGTTTATTATAGGCTCAGAGTTGTGCAGGAGGTATAATTTAACGGGTAGACCAATAGCATTAGCAATACAAACGTACGGGTATTTTGAATTCTAGCTTGTCCAGAAATGAAAAACGCGAATTTTTCAGGTCTCTAATAATACCACATATCAGAATGTAAATATAGGAATGTTTAGTGTCGCTTCTATACAGAGTTAATAAGTTTCCTACGTATTCGACTCATTCCTGAGCAGATGCAGGAACTCTTCTATGCATTTCTGAGACAATAATTTACCTATACGTACACACTGATATAGTAAATGTGCGGATAATTTCTCGGAGTGCGGAAATGCCGCGAATCAACTTGAATGTACGGCTGGAATTCACAACACACTTTATACTCCAGCATTTGATCCTCTCGGAGCACTTGACTCCTTAGTTCTGTTTCCTAGGTGCTTTCTGCTATCTCAAGAGTTCTATAATTTGTGGCANATTTGATCCTCTCGGAGCACTTGACTCCTTAGTTCTGTTTCCTAGGTGCTTTCTGCTATCTCAAGAGTTCTATAATTTGTGGCACAACGATTTCATCAATGTACTAATCAAGATCGTAACAAGGCAATGCTTTTGTATGGAGGCAACGCAAAAATGTCTGCTATAGTCTTTCTTGGTTTCTTTACACTTTTTGAANCAAGGCAATGCTTTTGTATGGAGGCAACGCAAAAATGTCTGCTATAGTCTTTCTTGGTTTCTTTACACTTTTTGAATCAAACCTTTGAAAAATCACCCCATTTATGACGTTATTGGTTGTTTCCTAAACATTTCGTGTATCACAAGCGTTTTATACTTCTGTTAAAATATAAATACATTATTTTTGGTTAAATAAAACTTTTACCTATATTTTATCTATACATTATCTTTCATGTATAATTAATACGATTGCAAACAGGAAGAAAAAAGGTCAGTTGATAAAGCCTGGTAATAAATAGTTCTTATGTAAAATATTATTACACAGAGTGTGAGCGAATTCGGTTCGTTGTCCCTTTGGTGTAATTTTGTAGACTCGGTTAAGCTTTGTTTGCATGAGGCGGAGGAATATCCTGGAAGTAGGACTTTAGAAGGGATTCGGAAACGTTGGGAGTAACCGTGAATGGAGTATAGCCACGAATCAAATGCACAGAACCAGGAACTTATTTTCTGACGTAGTGGACTTAGTACTACACTTGTGTGTCGCTGTTGTGATTGGATGGCAGTGTCGCTGTTGTGATTGGACGGTAGTGTCGCTGTTGTGATTGGACGGTAGTGTCGCTGTTGTGATTGGACGGTAGTGTTGCTGGCTGGGCACAGCCATCATGTATCTGAGCTACTTACTGTATGTTTTTCATGGTAAACTGAGCTCTTTTGAAAGCCCTCTTAAAGTCTACGTGTAGGTACATTATGTGTTATTCCTTCACATGTGCAATTAAAATTTCCATAGATTCAATCTATTTATTCATGTGTCGGTCAAGTGAAACTGCGAGATTCCTATTAGAAAAGTAAATATATTACATTTACCGATTTCTTACACTTATATGCATTAAAAAACAAAGCAAATCATTTCAGTATATACAAATGGTAACCTAACACTTTTTAATTCAAATTTAACACATGGAAACTCTTTCCATCCGTCGTTACCAACTTAAGTGTGTGTGTGACACTCAGCATGCCCGTTAAATTATATGCAGGTAGGGGCAGTGACAATTCTGTAAGGTTGATTTCAAAAGTGGCCAGTTAACAATGNTATGCAGGTAGGGGCAGTGACAATTCTGTAAGGTTGATTTCAAAAGTGGCCAGTTAACAATGAACCACCTATAACACATATAGATATATATAGATATAGTACAACCGAATCGAGCGGGTCTGAACTGAAGGAGAAAGGGAGATGAAGATATATTATCGCCAACTTACTGCAAGCACTGTGCAAACAGCGGTCGTTAGTTTGTGGCACTCGGAAATGATTATAAACACAAATTGTCGCCATTACGTCAAATCTTAGCTTTGTGTGTATAGGAAACATGTTTCACAGGCATGCAACTGAAATACCACATCTTAAATAAGACGTTGAAACGAACTACTTTTCACGACTCGCGTTCAGCAATACCGCAGATCCTGAAAGTGTAAAGCGTATTGACAGAAGTTTCCAGATGTTAAGAAGCAGTTTCCAAAATCAATGACAGGGTACTGTTTGTGCCAATTTTATGGGATAATATTATCGCCAGGCCCATGTATACTACACATGTTCACATACATATCTGTATATTTAACGACAGGCAGGGGCTACAATGGGCTAACTGTTGACACATTGCTGATGACAGGGCTGGGCTGCGATGGGCTCATGCTAAGAGATGACATCTTGCTGATGAAAGGTCGGGGCTACAATAAGCTCATGTTAACTGCTGACACCTTGCTGATGCCAGGCCGGTGCTACAATGGGCTCATGCTAACTGCTGACACCTTTCTTATGCCAGGGCATGGCTACAATGGGCTAACTGCTGACACATTGCCGATGCCAGGCCGGGGCTACAATGGGCTAATGCTTACTGCTGATACCTTGCTGATGACAGGGCAGGGCTACAATGGGCTAATGCTAACTGCTGACACCTTACTGATGCCAGACCGGGGGTACAATGGGCTCATGCTAAGAGATGACACCTTGCTGATGTCAGGGCAAGGATACAATGAGCTCATGGAAACTGCTGACACCTTGCTGATATCCGACCGGGGTTACAATGGGCTCATGCTAAGAGATGACACCTTGCTGATTCCAGGGCGGGAAAACAATGGGCTGACTGTTGACACATTGCTGATGACAAGGCTGGGCTACAATGGGCTCATGCTAACTGCTGACACCTTGCTGATGACAGGGTGGGGCTACAATGGGCTCATGCCAAGAGCTGACACCTTGCTGATACCAGGGCGGGTCAAATATGGGTTAACTGTTGACACATTGCTGATGACAGGGTGGGCCTACAATGGGCTCATGATAACTGCTGACACCTTGATGATGCCATGTCGGGGCTACAATCAGCTCATGCTAAGAGATGACACCTTGCTGATGCCAGGGCGGGGCAACAATGGGCTAACTGTTGACACATTACTGATGACAGAGCGGGGCGACAATGGGCTCATGCTAAGAGATGACACCTTGCTGATGTCAGGGTGGGGATACAATGAGCTCATGGAAACTGCTGACATCTTGCTGATGTCCAACCGGGGTTACAATGGGCTCATGCTAAGATATGGCACCTTGCTGATTCCAGGGCGGGAAAACAATGGGCTGACTGTTGACACTTTGCTGATGACAGAGCGGTGCTACAATGGGCTCATGGTAACTGCTGACACCTTGCTGATGCCAGACCGGGGCTACAATGGGCTCATGTTAACTGCTGACACCTTGCTGATGACAGGTCGGGGCTACAATAAGCTCATGTTAACTGCTGATACCTTGCTGATGCCAGGCCGGTGCTACAATGGGCTCATGCTAACTGCTGACACCTTTCTTATGCCAGGGCATGGCTACAATGGGCTAACTGCTGACACATTGCCGATGCCAGGCCGGGGCTACAATGGGCTAATGCTTACTGCTGATACCTTGCTGATGACAGGGCAGGGCTACAATGTGCTCATGCTACCTGCTGACACTTTGCTGATGCCAGGCCGCGGTCACAAAAGGCTCATACTAACTGCTGACACCTTGATTTACGGTCCGGCGCCACACAAAAGGCTCATACTAACTGCTGACACCTTGATTATGCCAGGCCGCGGTTACAATAGGCTCATAAAAACTGCTTTCACCTTGCTGATGCCAGACTGGGGCTACATTGGTCTCATACTAACTGCTGGCACCTTGCTGATGCCAGGTCGAGGTTACAATAGGCTCATACTAACTTCTGACACCATGCTGATGCCAGGTCGAGGTTACAATAGGCTCATGCAAACTGCTGACACCTCGCTGATGACAGAGCGGGGCTACAATGTGCTCATGCTACCTGCTGACACTTTGCTGATGCCAGACTGTGTCTACAATGGGCTACAAGTGTCACAGAAGTCAATAATATTCCCGAAACCAAAATTGTATATTCACTGTACAGAAATGTCATTAACTGTATTGAAAGTTTCTAACCAATTTTTTGCACGGAAATAATACCACGCATTAGGATACAAATCAGAAAATGTTGAGCTTCACTGCTATACAAAGTTAATGAGTGTCCATCGTATTTGGCTCTTGTTTGTGAGTAACTCTTGGAACGTTACCATGCATGTATGGGAAAATAATTTACCACTCAAGCTTTCTCACTATACGTACACACTGGTGTTAAAATTTTGCTAATAATTTCTTAGAGGGTGTGCAATAAATATGAACCACAAACCACGTGAGTAGACTTAGGCTTCAGTATATTAACTAGATTTTAATAATACAATCAAGTCTGCAAACATGCGAAAACAAGCGTGGAACGAACGACGTAACATTTACATGGGCACTCGAGTATTCGTAGACAATGAAACGTGTGAGGGACGTGAGTACTGGTGAATCACTCAGCTTGATCACTCACGTGAATGTATTCAAATAATTTGGCCACTGTTCGAAATATCTCGAGAACTCCTAGGAATAAAATTATTTGTTATCTTGAACTCTGGCACTCCTATCACTGTCTACTAATGACTAAAGTAAACTGCCTGACATGTGTATAGTATGTTGAATGCTAGGGAACAGGCAACCTTTATCCACCATCGTCTATATAGCTAATTGGTTGAAGTGACGAAACAAGGGCCGACTCGACTTCGTCTGTAATAGTTACAGAAATAAATACGTTATAAAAGNAATTGGTTGAAGTGACGAAACAAGGGCCGACTCGACTTCGTCTGTAATAGTTACAGAAATAAATACGTTATAAAAGCTACTTGCAAGGGTGAACGTAACCGTTATCTCGGTAACAGTTCCAGAGTTTTAAAACATCAAACCTTATTTTTCTGTTCAATTAATTTATTAGTTTTAAAATGCCTGAACATGATATAAAATGGAACGAAACGCAAGCTNCCTTATTTTTCTGTTCAATTAATTTATTAGTTTTAAAATGCCTGAACATGATATAAAATGGAACGAAACGCAAGCTTAGTATTTGCGGCATTCTTTCTGCAAGTTTCGAATGTAGGCAATACGCCTTGCTAGAGTGTTTGTATATTGCCGCAGCTGTAAGGGGCTAAAAGCAGCACACCTGCATTGTTGCCGTAGTTATTTGAAGTAGTATATATTGTTAATGAGGTAGTGATATATAACGACTGGAACTATAATTGTGTTGAGACTCCACCATTCGTATTTCTCTGCGTAACCATACAACATAAACATAAACTTTTATTCTTCATAATCAGCGCTCAAAACCTGAAAATGCATTTTGTTCACCTCCTTCCATTTCTTTACCGTACCTTTAAATTGCCCTATTTGTAAAAATAATAATTTTAGCTCTACGTTGTTTAAGAAATCTTTTTAAAAAAAATTATTTTTTTCTCATTGGGGTGTAACGTATTATCAAGAGTTAGTAGTCCGGATGTATTTTCTGTGCATTTGTTGTTTGCGCGTTGACGCGGGACTCCGCAAATACATATCCTGGAAATACGCCTTTTCGCCGGAGAAGTTACAGCCAAATCATCCACGCTCACGTGGTTTTGTTTTTATCAAATTAAGTGTATTCAAAAAGAAAAGCAGTACAAGAAAATGCATTTACAAAGCCCGCCTGCACAATTTCGTTTAAGAGGTAGAAAAAAAGTAACGCCGTAGAGTCGTAGTTACATGCGTAGAGTTTCATGAACGTGTAATAAAGAACCTCTGTTAGAGATGTAATTCTCACAGGAAAGCGTAATGACGGAAGCATTACACGCCGGTTCAGTGCCGTGCGCGCATAGGGGCGACAATACCCTGGGCGCGCGTGTTACTGTCGCCCGTATCGTTGGGCCTATGTTCTCTTGAGCACAGAACGCATAAAGAAGTCTGATTTCCGACACGTGAAACTATAAATTAATGTGGGTCTGTAGGTGTCAATTAAAGAACGTGACAAAGGNGGGGGGGGGGGAGGTGAATGGCGAAGGAACGAGAAGGCGTGTATTCCATTCACGATTACTTACTTTTCTGAAGCTGTGCTGAAGTTCTGCTTTCAGGATATTCCTGCGCCTCGTGCAAACGAACTTAACCGAGTCTAGAAAATTACGTTCAGAGTGACGGCGCACTACATTTGTGCAGACTCAGTTTAATAAAATTTGGCACGAGTACTATTTCTTACTAGGCATTACCAACACATCTATTCTCTCCCTGTTTTTATTCGTATTAATTGCAAATTAAAAGTTGTAATTTATAGGTAAAATATAAGTAAATGTTCAATTTAGCTGAAAAATAAGTCACTTTTATTTGAACTGAAATACGAAACGCTTGTGATACATGTCAAATGTAGGATAGACGCGTCATAACACGGGATAATTTCTCAAAAGCCTGATTTGAAAAGTGTGAAGAAGCGTACCGCGAATAGACAATAGTGAAGTGTAGGTATACAGGGTGTACTCACCATAGTGTTGCTGAGGGCGGCCATGGCTCTAGCAGGGACTAGCACGCAACTGTGCGTGGTCCGAGAAGCAGGCCGTCTTTATACCGCCGCTGCGTGCAGGGGTGTCCAGGCTACCTGCTCCCCAGCCTGGCCCGGTCTGGCCTGGCGCATCACGTGCTTGGTCGTTTCATAGACACCTTGTGTATCACAAGCGTTTTGTATACTTGTTAAAATCAAAATACCTTATTTCTGATTAAATTGAACATTTATTTATATTTTATCTGGTTACTTATATTTTATATATAAATTATATTATAATTAATATGAATTAAAACAGGGAGAAAATAGATGTGTTGGTAATACCTAGCAAGAAATAATTCTTATGAAGAGGGTTTTAAACTGAGTGTGCACGTATGCGGAGCATTGGCCCTTTTGTGTAATTTTGTAGACTTGGATAAGGTTTGTTGTCACCAGGCAGAGGGATTGCCTGAAAGTATTACTTCAGCAGGTCTTCAGAAAAAGTTGGAAGTAACCGTGAATGAACTATACACTATACTCTACAACCTTCATTATTGGCTGAAGGACAGCCAATGGAGTGATGGGTGGACTCAATCCCAGTGACCTTAGGTATGTAACAGGATTGACAATCTATCGTTCCAATTTAAGCATATTTACAAAAATATTTATTAGATATTATACACTGAAGAGCTAAAAAAAACTGGTATAGGCGTGCGTATGCAAATAACAGAGGTATGGAACCAATCAGAGTAACGCGGTGCGGTCGGCCAGCTAGATCAGTTACTGCTGCTACAATGGCAGGTTATCAAGATTCAAGTGAGTTTGAACGTAGTGTTACAGTCGGCGCACGAGAGATGGGACATAGCATCTCCGAGGTAGCTATAACATTTGGATGTTCGCGTACTAACATTTCACGAGTGTACCGTGAATATCGGGAATCCGGTAAAACATCACATCTTCGAAATCGCTGTGGCCGGAAAAAGATCGTGATATAACGGGACAAACGACTACTGACGAGAATCATTAAACGTGACCGNGGACAAACGACGACTGACGAGAATCATTAAACGTGACCGACGTGCAACCCTTTCTCAAATTGGCGCAGATTGTATTTGTGGACTGCCCTGCAGGATTCAAGGTGTGAATTGCCTCCTGCCTACATACAGACATTAGTCGAGTCCATGCCACGTCGTCTTGCGGCACTTCTGCGTGCTCGGGGGGCCCTACACGATATTAGGCAGGTGTACCAGTTTTTTTGGCTCTTTAGTGTAAGATAACGACAAACATTAGTGAATAAGTGACACTCTAACCGTTCATCTTTTGCCTTCCAAAACGAAAACTGTTTTAATAGTGGTGTATCCCGAACTACACTGTAAAAAATATTCTCTGGTAAACTTCCTAAACAGTGATGGAAGTTGTTAACCTGTGCACTGTATGGAAATGATACCACGTATCAGGCTAAAAATATAGGAATGCTTAGTGTAGCTGCAACACACACGGTTGCATTCCCGCCACATTTGACTCTTTCCTGAGTGACGTAGGAACGCTACCGTAGATATATGGGAAACAATTGCCATTAGCGCTTTCTCAGTTCGCGTATACACTAAAGCTTGTATAACACGATGGAAGGTTCCTTGGACGATTCCATGCTAGCCCGCTTGGACGCTTGGACGCTTGTATGGAAGATCAGGCCTTCTGCTGGCCGTTCTCATGGACGTTTTCGTAATTGGTCGAGTGAATTTCAGATGGAATGTTTCCTACAAGGTTCAAATTTTAGCCAATCGGAGAGATGGTGGTAGGGCCATTTAGTTTATTTTATTTTGAGAAAGAGCGCAAGACTTTTAAACACGAATAAATGGCAAATAAAAAAAATGTTTAATGTTTCTAAAACAGTTTTGTGAGAAAATTATGGTAAACATTCGTGTTTGTTTAACACAAAAGTTCAAATAATAAAAACAGACCAATTAGGCTCTGTGTATAAACGCATAATGCTGAAGTCGAGTGAAGATGTTCCTGGATCACAGTTTCAGAAGTTAAATCATAACAAATGCACTCATATTTACTTGTGCGGTATCAAGTATAGTTGGATAGGATATTCCAAAGAAGCCTTCATAACTGATTACATGCAGACTTGGGTAGCAGGTCTCGTGGAAGATTCCGCCCGAGCATGTTCGGAAAATTCTTTAGTGGCATACCGGGATTAAGTAGTAAATTTGCGAATAATTTCTTGTAATGTACAATCGGGCGTGATCCTTAATGCTTTAAGCCTGTGTTCAACGATACAATGTTNTTGCGAATAATTTCTTGTAATGTACAATCGGGCGTGATCCTTAATGCTTTAAGCCTGTGTTCAACGATACAATGTTCCGCACAAGCTGAGGTGGAAGCTTCTACGATACCTGCTGTACGAACCTACATGCAAGCAGGTATGCCGGTTTCCATGAACTAAGCTGCCACACCATAACTGCTGACTCGCAACCAAAGACGAGTGTGTTCATTATGATCTTACTTCGGCAACTGTGGTTCAGAAACAGACATCACTCACGACTTCTGCATTACCTGTANGTGTGTTCATTATGATCTTACTTCGGCAACTGTGGTTCAGAAACAGACATCACTCACGACTTCTGCATTACCTGTAAATGCACAGAGACTGATTGCTTTTGTTGTGGTAACTAGCTTTTGTTGTGATAAATACACACGAATTTTGCCGTAATTTTCACGTTTACGCTGTAATAGCATAAGTTAACATTTTCGTTGTTTTTTTTATTTTTCTATTTATTTATGTTTGATAGTCTTGCCGCTGTTTCTCAAAACAAAATAAACAAAATTACAACTGTCGACAACACCGCATTCCCCCACCATCTTTATGATTGGCTAAAATGTCAGCCTCGCAGGAATCCTCCCACCGGAAACTGCAAACGTCTGTGAAAACGGCCAGCAGTAGGCCAAATCCTCAAAGATCCATACATAGAAGTGGCCATGCAAGCTTGCTTGGAAACTTCCATCATAGGGTACGTAAGAATACAGAGGTGACACATTCCCTTACAAACGGAACAAAAATGTACTACTGGGAGAGGAATCTCACCTGTACTTTGAGTGCTTGGTGTTCGCCACTTTTCTGGGCGTGGCGTTCTACCGACGTCTTTATCCTAGCATGTCTGATTGTATTTCACATTATGGGTATTCAGATCAATATGACCACAAACTTCAGTTCTCTTTCATTATGTGGAAATACTTCGTGCTCTAGGCGCGCGTAAGCAGCTTGGCTAGGCTCTAGGGCTGGTCTAAGCTGCATTCAGTTCTTATTCTATGCTTTAAAACTGACATATAGTGGTTCCGTTTTTCTAAGTCATCGCTGTTCTTTACTATCCGCCATTTCGCCAAGTCAGTGCACGCTTGTGTTGGTTGGACATTTATTTAATGTCACAGTAACACAAAACATTTTGTTCTTCCCATTATTTTTAACGTTATACCCTACAACATTAAGTCTTGGCAACATTACTTAGAGACCGTATTAATATTAACACTTCAACAGTGTATTTGTGATATAGTAATATAAAACTTTGTAAATGGTTGGCATTATTAACTCTGTACCAACATTATTAATTTTACCACAATATAGACGTTTCAAGAAAGCCTCAATAGTGATTTGTTTGTTGCGACAAAGTTGGATTTTTTTCTCTGTACATATAAAATTCTTGTGATACACGGCGTGTTTAAGAAATACAAGTTCTACGTGGGGCTATTTTTCGAAGGTCAGGTTGAGAAAGAGCGAAGATCCTGCGACTATAGATGCAACCAACCCCTGGCAGAGCTGTAGGCCGGGCGGCACGTGTAACTGGAGACGGGATTGCTGGCGTGTTGGACCCGGGGCTGCGCCCCCAGACGGCTGATCACGTGTG
>NQII01001468.1:378813-415540 GCA_002778355.1 Clitarchus hookeri
GCCGCCTCTCCCGACGACGAGGAGAGAATTGAGTCGGGTGGCAGCGGCGATGGTATTGCCTTGTTTGGCTTGTAAAATATGAGCGCACGTAGAAGAACGTGTTAAAAGGTATTCCTGGGACTTTTATTGACTCCTCTGTGAGAGCGTCCCCGCATTCTGGATCCCGGGGTGGGGTGCCGGCCCGCGCAAGAACGACACAAGGCGCCGTCGTCGTGCACCAGGTGCGGGCTGTCGAGGGCCCGCCGGGACAGTAGGTCGGGACAACACCCTGGGCGGCGCGGGGTTCCTCAACGTTACTCCGAGAGAGGAGTCGAGTAGCAGCTGAGGCAGCGTGAGCTTGGAACGAGCATGGCGTAAAGAGCACGCCTCGTTTACAAACATGTACTGACTTAGCAACCAATGTAAATACCAAAATATATTAATCAATTCCCCGAAATTATTTTTTTCCCCCAAAAAAATTAGTTATATACACAAACAGATTTACTTACCATTAAGTTAATCATAAACATTACTTCTAAAAATGCAACCTTTATACGAGTTGTTTTTTTTAATTATAGTACGAATTTTATCATTCGTCTTTTGTAATTTTCCCGCGTGTGTCTGTTACCAGAATGTCCACATTTCCTTTCAGTTTATTTGATTCTACTGAACTTCCCACCACTTTCAGACTACCCTTCATGACTAGCTGGAATAGCGTTTGTAAAACCTTTACTCTCGCAAGATGCTGGATGTAATTACTCTGCCGTTTTGGGAAACTGCCAAGAGCGTGTGAAACATTTACTCAGAGTGTTTTGGGACAGCCAAAAAGAAAAGTTAATTCGCATAGTGAAGTTTTGGAACGCCACCCTGCAGCTCAAATTAACCTCTTTTTCTTTTTTCGGTTGAGAGCGCGTCTGTTTTTATTTCCTCTGTTTGCCAGAACACTGAAGGCTCTCTATCGCCATTGTCCTCGACTTGAACCGCCAGGTGAGCTGTTCCTCTACTCGGAAGTATTGTGACAGAACCAAGACCGCGAGAAATGAAGCGAAGTTACGGCATTGGTTCGCCCTCCTTGTTTCTCACAACCATCAGGGGCCGCGCTGGTGTAGTGGTCAGACCACTCGCCTCCCACCCAGGCGAACCGGGCTCGATTCCCGACGGGGTCGCTCCCGGATTTACGCATGTGGGGATCGTGGCGGACGATGCCGCTGGCCGGTGGTTTTACTCGTGGATCTCCCGTTTCCCCCCGCCCTTTCATTCCAGCGCCGCTCCATCCTCACCTCGATCTACCCTCATCGGCTCTTAAGACCTCGATGGTAAGAGCCGTCCAAATTTCATCACTCACTCACAACCAATATTTCCACAAAACCATTGCGGAGACACACTATATAGGAAAATAGTTTCTCTAAAATCAGTATTCATGCGTAATACGTGTGTTCCAGGAAATAAATGCTCTATAAAAATGTAGTTTAACTAGGAAAAAAATCTATTTAGCGTTACAACTTTTACTTTCTTTTTGGCTTTTATTACGAGGACAAAATTAAGTCTGAGATACATTCTGTCACACTTTAAAAAATTAAAAACTGTACTAAACATGAGCAATCAATTGCTGAAAGTATACAAATAAGCTGAAAGGAACTTTTAAGCAGGGTCATAAAAATTGCTCATTTTGCTGTGAACCTGTCCCAAAATATATGGCTATAAAATTTTTCAGAATAAAAGTATCCCAAAATATGTAGCTATATAATTTTTCAAAATGTAATATTAGAAATATAAAAATTTTAAAAAATTAAAAATTACTTATGGAAGTGGAAAAAATCCTACTTGTAATTATATACTTCCAATAATTTTGTACATTTAACCACTTTTATATTATTAAAGTACTTATCATTTAAGCACTTACCATCCTTGGAATACTATAAATTAAATACCACATGAATAAAATTCAAAATATTATTAAACAGCGAAATTTCGAAGAATTATTTAATTTGTCATCGTAGGATAAAAACCGGCCCAAGATGACAACTTGCCTTACAACTGCCATATTAAATTCCAGAAAATGTCATGTAAATATATAAAAGATGCACGAAGAGAACACTCAGTTGTAGTATAGCTTGACTTGTGCCTGTTGGTATGTGAATATTCTGCTGGTAGAGTATCCTGTGCAGTTTCCTCTGCATTTTCTCTCAATGAATTCCCCCCCCCCTTTTTTTTTTTTACCAAAATGGAAGTGCATTGAAATACTATATAAATATTTGTTTCCACCAAAGATTAAAAAATATTTTCATTAATTAATTTAATAAAAGTTATTATTCACTACAAACTAAAATGTATTATCCTTCTTCCACAACACAGTTCAAAAGGTACTTTCAAACAAAATATGGGTGTAAGTTGCCATCTTTAAATCTTTTACTGAGTTTCGGCGTTATGAAAATGTGTGTAAAAACTGTAAATTAATAATAACTGTAACTCCTAAAGAATATTTTCTAAAATAAAAAAATCGCATTAACATTTTCTAGAAACTTTTTGGAGACAAATTTTTTTGTTATTACATATTTTGCTCTAAAATGCATTTTATGCGTGATATGTGCAAAAATACTGATTTCATGCGCCATTTTTCCAAGATGGCTGCTAATCCCAAGCCTGTAGAGCAGGGGTACCAAATATGTCGCAGAGAGTACTTCAAGAGGCGAATAACATTTGTTGAGCTTTCCCATTTATCGTATCTTAACAGCCCCTTTGTTGGCGGGACAAAGTGAGGCCTGAAGAAGGACAGGAAACGTCTTCGTTTCGTTCGTCATAACTTAGGCTTTGAATTACCATTATTTTTTTCAATTATTGTTTTCTCCACTTTCACACTTGTTTCTGGTAGACGGATATTTTCTTGCTTGTTGCGTGACACGCCAACATTTTTAAAGGGGGATAAGAACTTTTTTCTGTCGACTGAGGAGACTGAGAGACATTCTTTGTCACATCATGAGTTTCAGTTCTTAGGAGCATGCCAAACTTACCCCAGTACTCGTCAGTAAAAGTGGGAATGCTGTTCTCAAGAGGAAACACTCCGTACTAAAGCGAGTGCCGTAGTTAATGTCGCCAGACCTGGACAACGGGAGCTATTCCAGTGTAACTTTCAAAGGTAAGTTGGAGTAGTACAAACAGCCAGAGAACTGCAACAACGGGACCAAAAAGAATTAGCATGCAAGGCGCGTCATTCAAAAACATAAGTACAGTAATGTTAACAACTGGAAACATTAGTTCACACAATTAAGATTTCCCAGAATAAAATAGATTAGAAAGAAAAACAAAGAGATTTAATGAATAGTTCAGCTATCAGTACTCAGATGTAAAACTACAGCCCCATTTTTTTCTCGACCCTTGTTTGAGCAAGTGCTTTGATAATTTAAGAATGTGTATAATTTACTACTGAAGTGTTTTCTAATTGCTATTCGACGTTGTTTACTTGTAGTGTAGGTGACGTGAACAGCAGCTTGTGAACGCGGGCTATCAAGCTCTCCGCTTGCAAGGAGCACGCAAGGACGAGCTTCAACTCAGCATCACAACGAGAGAACGTTATCTTGTTCATTTATTTGCCTAAGTAGCTCCAACCGAACTGCCGACCTTAGATCATAAAGTTAAATGCTATTTTCCACTCCGTTGTGCTGGCAGATAACGTGCAGGAAGTCGCCAGCCAGTGTTTCGTTTTAAGACTGGCCTACGTTTTTCGGGCAATGTAAGTGATAGCGCTCTTTACATCAGAATTATTTAGTACTACAGATTCATTTGAAAGAATATTAATCGTGATCATGGAAGTGTAACACTACCCCATAAAACAGTTTTATACAGATATTCATAAATATACGAGTGGCTCGACCTAATAGATGTGACATCCATATTGACAAAGAAGGGTGTGCTACCGCTATCAAAATTAAAATATGCAAAACAAAAAAACGTTCTACAATATCTAAAGATAAAAACCATATGAACGTTTGTTGTTTATTTACGTGCTGTTTTTATTTTTTGGTCTTGTATTTGCAACAGTTCAAGTTAACTTATGAAGGGAAAACTAAGTGAGAGGTATTCTATTTTAAAAAGTCTGGCATGTGTTTTAAGTNCAGTTCAAGTTAACTTATGAAGGGAAAACTAAGTGAGAGGTATTCTATTTTAAAAAGTCTGGCATGTGTTTTAAGTCACTATGTTCGCAGTGTTGGTAGTGGTAGTTGTGGTATTTTTGTAATTTTTCTTGACATTTTCATCCGTATGTTGCCTCAACTTCGTCATACTCAAAGACATTATTAAATGAAATTTATTCGCAGTATCTTTACATTTTTTTAATCAAACCTTTGAAAAATAACCTCTTGTGTGACGTATTTAATGGTTTCCTAAATAAGTAATGTATCACATGCGTTTTATACTTCTCTTAACACGAAAGCATTTTTTATTTTTGTTACATTGAACTTGTACTTATATTTTATCTGTAAATTTCCACAATTTATTTATTTANAGTTCAAGTTAACTTATGAAGGGAAAACTAAGTGAGAGGTATTCTATTTTAAAAAGTCTGGCATGTGTTTTAAGTTCGCAGCGTTGGTAGTGGTAGTTGTGGTATTTTTGTAATTTTTCTTGACATTTTCATCCGTATGTTGCCTCAACTTCGTCATACTCAAAGACATTATTAAATGAAATTTATTCGCAGTATCTTTACATTTTTTTAATCAAACCTTTGAAAAATAACCTCTTGTGCGACGTATTTAATGGTTTCCTAAATAAGTAATGTATCACATCCGTTTTATACTTCTCTTAACATGAAAGCATTTTTTATTTTTGTTACATTGAACTTGTACTTATATTTTATCTGTAAATTTCCACAATTTATTTATTTANGAAAGCATTTTTTATTTTTGTTACATTGAACTTGTACTTATATTTTATCTGTAAATTTCCACAATTTATTTATTTATATTATTATTACGAATAAAACAGAGAGACAATAGGTGTGTTGGTAATAACTAGTAATAAATAGTTCCCATGGAGAACCTTATTAAACTGAGTGCACACACATGCGGTGCGTTGGCCCTCTGGTGTAATTTACTAGACTTTGTTAAGCTTCGCTTGCACAAGGCTGAGGAATGGCTTGAAAATAGATCTTTTCAAGGCTTCATTAAAGCTGGAGGTAACTATGAAAGGACTACAATAAATAATATTTGGTTTAAAATGCAGCAATTTTTTTATGGTGAAGTTGGAAAAACGTGGAACCTCGATTTCCGGTTTATTCAGTCAATATTCGTTTCCCCCATTCGAGTGGAGATATTTGGACGGCTCTTAACATCTAGGTCTTGAGAGCCGACGAGGGTGAAGCGAGGTGAATATGTAGCAGCACCGGAATGGAACGCCGGTGGAAACTGGAGATCCCCGAGAAAACCCGCCGACCAGCGGCATCGTCCGGCACGATCCCCACATGCTAGAATCCGGGAGTGACCCCTCCGGGAATCGAACCCGGTTCACCTTGGTGGGAGGCGAGTAGTCTGGCCACCACCCCACCGCGGCCCCTTTTCTCCATTCGAGTTACGTTCCCCAGGTCACTTGAGCCGCTCGTGCACGGAGGGGAACGGCAAGAATCCGAACCATCTGGGGACCTCCGAGGTTTATCTGGGGACACCTGGCCGGCCCCTCCCCCTTCCTCGGACAGCGACATGCGGCGAGTGGAAAAATGATTGTAAGAGTAGTAATAAGAAACTGTGAATCTCCATAATCCGGACGTGTTTGTCGGCGCGGCGAGAGAGAGAGAGAGAGAGAGGGAGAGAGAGAGAGAGGTGGCAAGGGCCGGCCACACGACACACAGTGGTTATGACGAGAAGCAGCTGCGAGAGTGTCGCCCTTGTTCCTGGGCGCGCCCTGCGATGACACGGAGGCCGCACTTACACACCGTNAGAAGCAGCTGCGAGAGTGTCGCCCTTGTTCCTGGGCGCGCCCTGCGATGACACGGAGGCCGCACTTACACACCGCGTGTTCGTCTGCAGAGAGACGCTACGGAGACGGCAACTCCGAGCCCCCACGTGCCACGGTGAACCCGTGTTGCCAGTCAATACGAAGATGCAATGGTAAATGGCCAAAATGAAGTTTTGAGCCAGCATATCTTCGGTAGCACTCTAGTTGGTTTATCCTTTCATGANCAATGGTAAATGGCCAAAATGAAGTTTTGAGCCAGCATATCTTCGGTAGCACTCTAGTTGGTTTATCCTTTCATGATTGCGTGGTCGGTTTTCGCTTGGCTAAGTTCTTCGAAGACAAGTCACAAACGTTCTGCTTTAGAGTTCCAGAATCCTCGTTCATCGGCCCACTGAAATGGGATAGTATCGTACGTGTATGATGGAAAATAAAGAAATAAAATTGAAGGACTGGCGTACATTACCTCGAATGCTAGGGAAATAATTTGACTTTCCCTGCGAGAAACCATCGTCTTTACCAATAGGAGCGAAGTGTTGAATTTCACGATGTTCGTTTTCACGACCATTGTATTTTTCAAGAAAACAACGGTGGATATCTTAGTGCATGCCTCTTTACCGTAGTCACCAGACTATTGCTCGTCGTCGTTGAGTGAGTCAGACCATCGTAGATAAAACCGGAAGCTTACCGCTTATCACTGATGTGGACAGTAACTTCCCCTCCCAGTCGGACCATCCTCACGACATCACATCGGACGAATGTCGGGTCCGCTTTCTCCCCCACTCGTGTCCGGGCCACTTGTCGAGGAGCCTTCTGAACATCCTCACAGCCTCGTGTACGGCTGCAAGGATGCACTTCTGTACGATGGAAATATAAGAGATGCGCGTGTGTTCTGTGTCCTCGGACCTGTAAGCGATTACTATGAGGCTTTGATACGGTAATCACTTCAGGAAAGATACTGCCTTGTCACTATAGTTTCAAAAACGATATTTTACAGAAGAATAAATATCGTAAACAGCGGGCTACTTACAGTGACTTTATCATTAAGCAGCCATCGCCGTTTCATAGGCAGAACTAAATCGTCTTACTTCTGAACTGAAACGTTCGTAAATGTTTTGCACGTATAATTTTTGGGGATAGAACACTTCATTGAGGTAACATGTTCTTTCCTCCCCTCTGAGTGTCACATAAAATTATCTAATTTTCACAACTCCCTTAACTACGCTTGTTAGACGGAAATCAATGTGCCGTTGAGAGGCGTATGATAACTGTGCCTTTCACCAGTTTTTTTTTNAACTACGCTTGTTAGACGGAAATCAATGTGCCGTTGAGAGGCGTATGATAACTGTGCCTTTCACCAGTTTTTTTTTTCTCGTAGCCATCTTCAGTATTTCGAGTTATATTTAGGATTTGTAAGAAACAAAATTTTACATGTCAGTAACTAGCATTTTGAGAATGAGATTTTCATGAGTGCATCTTGCTATTATTTGTAAAATAAGCCATTTTTAAAGTTTTACATACATCAAAAGGTTTATTTCGTGATTGCTTATTCCTAATGGCAAAAGGATTACCTATCAGTTTATCCCAAGGTATGCCCGATTGTAACTCGGTTTTAAGAATTCTGATCAACNACTACGCTTGTTAGACGGAAATCAATGTGCCGTTGAGAGGCGTATGATAACTGTGCCTTTCACCAGTTTTTTTTTCTCGTAGCCATCTTCAGTATTTCGAGTTATATTTTGGATTTGTAAGAAACAAAATTTTACATGTCAGTAACTAGCATTTTGAGAATGAGATTTTCATGAGTACATCTTGCTATTATTTGTAAAATAAGCCATTTCTAAAGTTTTACATACATCAAAAGGTTTATTTCGTGATTGCTTATTCCCAATGGCAAAAGGATTACCTATCAGTTTATCCCAAGGTATGCCCGATTGTAACTCGGTTTTAAGAATTCTGATCAACAATCTTCTGATAGTGATCTCAGTTGAAGATTTGTTTGTGGTAGTCGTGGTAGAGTTACAAGGAGTCGTAAATGGTTGTGGTAATCATGGTGATGATGGTGTGGAGCTGGTAACTGTGTGGTGGTAATGGGCTAACAGTGGCAAACTGAGCGGGGGCGAAGCTGATTGTGGTAACAATAGCGATATTGGTGGTGGTGGCAATGGGACGGAGGTGGATGCGCAAGTAGCTGTCATTGTGGGAATATCATAATCAGTAACTTTACAAGTACAAGCTCTGAAATAACTGCGTGATCAGTTCTCCCTGAACCGACTATCTGTTTCCCCTGCGAACAGCCCGCACACCAACATCACACTTGTCTCTGTCAGACATCCAGTACACAATATCTCCTTCTTTCTTCATCTCACCTTTCGGAACTTTAGCAAATGAAACATTTGCTTGAGAGCACACGTTTCACTGCGTGNGTGATCAGTTCTCCCTGAACCGACTATCTGTTTCCCCTGCGAACAGCCCGCACACCAACATCACACTTGTCTCTGTCAGACATCCAGTACACAATATCTCCTTCCTTCTTCATCTCACCTTTCGGAACTTTAGCAAATGAAACATTTGCTTGAGAGCACACGTTTCACTGCGTGCAAGGGTTGATATTGACCTTGAGCATGGGTAGAATTTTGAAGGCGGAAAGACAATCTGTCTCTGAAGAAACTTCATAAATATAAACAGATTTATTTAATTGATTTGTTAGAATCGTTTTCACAAAACAAATATTTGTTGAGATTTATTTTTGGAATGCAAAGTTTAAGACGTATGGTATTTTTTTCATAGTCTTTTCCATATTATTTATTCTCTGTGTTAGGAGTGGGCAAGTTTCTTTCCCCTTCTTCCATGTTATTGACACGGTTGGGCTTACTTACACTTCAAGGGCATGAGGCGGACAGCTGACAACTGGAAGGGCAGGAAGAGAAGAAGACACGAGTACAGGTGGACGGTGAATGCGGGTCCATACAGAGCACGGAGTAGGCCTATATGTGGATGGAAGACAGGTAAGGTTTGACGTACCGTCGTCAGCGAGGTCATTAGAGACGGAGCAAGTCGCCCAGACAACCAGGAAGGGGAAAGGTGGCCATAACTGTAGTAATGAAACACTCCAGCATTCGCCTGGAGTGATTTCAGGAGACCGTTGAAAACAGAACTCAGGATGGCTTGATCGGGATTCGAACCCAGGTTCTCGGGAACTCTAGTCCGAAAGTTTAACACTGCGCCGTACCGCTCTATGAGTAGCCATGGAGGAGTGAGATGAGTAGCCATGGAGGAGGGAGATGAGTAGCCATGGAGGAGTGAGATGAGTAGAGCTTCTGGAAGACACGGGGTCACGAGTGTAGCCAGGGGACTCTCCCTGACAGAACGTTCGGGCTGTTAAGTTTTAATTATTTTATGCTAGTGACTAGTTAGGTTTATACTATAATGAGGGAAGAACTGAAGTTGATTATGAAGACAGAGCAGGTATTTAATTTAACTATTATGATATAGATTAAATACAAGGTATTGGCGAGGGAGGTCCTAATAAATTACAGTATATGACTTACCTCAATGGTACAGTCGCCGGAGTGTTGAGTGTTGAGTCGGAAAACGACGAGCGGCACGCCAAGCTGCATCTTGATAGCTTCATCTCGGAGTGGGTCCACATACAGACGGACCCCGTGCAAAGTGTTGCCAAGTATTATATAGTTTCTGGTGGCGTAATTGTCCCAGATACCGCGCCGCCGGGAGGGACGCCCCGCTGGCGCTTCGCTGATGTGTTTCGTAAACTATCATTGTTGCAATGTGTTTTGTATTGTTCGCCTGGCCGGGATACCGACACGCCGCTGCAGTAGACTAGGCTTGTCCGCTTTTCCTGAGTCACAACATCTCCCCCTATGTCAATGAAAAGAGATGTCCTCATCTCTAAGCAGATAGAGTGGAAGGATAAGCGTGGGAGATGTGATGGTGCGGACCATGACAGCGGCGAGAGTAGACTCTTCGCCACGGCAGGATTAAGTTAGATAGGATAGAAGGAGAGAAGGAAACACTAAGTCAAGCGGAGCTGGTGATGTCGGGAAGTCCTCCGTGACTACGCCTGAACTGCCAGGGTAGTTCCACTGAGAGTGCAACTGTCATGCGCGGCGACCTTCAACTTGGCGTTAGCTAAGGCGTGCAGGTACTCTTCCACGCGACCGCGGCAGACCACTCCTGGTGCCACCGATTCACGTCGGCCTGTTCTTGAAGGTTTGCTCTAATGCTTATCTTTACGTGGTTACTAAATACCGCCTGTCCCTAACGGGTGGCTAAAATTGCTTTTTAAAATAAGTATAAGGGTATGAATTGTTAATTGTTGGTGGGAAATGACAAAAGTTTTTAAGGTGATAAAGTACAACATTGTCCTACTCCCATCGCCAATTATTAAAAACAAATTACGCAATTGCTGAAAGTTACAATACGGTTATTAAATATCAATGCTGAGAATTATAATGAAATTAGCGATAAATAAGAATTATTTGATCAGTCTTAAAAATCAGTACATAATTTGTAGATGTCTGTTAGGATGGAGAAAGACTACAGTTTGGTACGTTGGTAGGAGGGCATATATTGATTTTATTTTATTATGGAAATAAGTCAAACAAAAGAACAAAAGTTGTGCCGTGGCATGAAACCTGCTATATACCAAGTGTGGGACCGGTGTATGGAGTCTTACACTAACTTAAAGCTAACACATATCAATTACAACACACATTAAAAATTATTAGAAATTTTGGTCGTAGGCATACGATTTTAAATTCAAAAAATCCTATATATTATTAAAATTTTTATTTGAAATTCGTTATAAGGGTATTTTTTATGTATTTTTATCAATTAAACTGATTAACAACTTACAACACATATTATGAAGTTATTTATCATATCACATTTTATTTAACATATTGACTGCGTGTGAATAAGCCTGGAATTAATACAATAATCAAACTTTTTTTTTATGAAACTACAACAATTACATTTTATGATCATCAGTTTGTAGAAAATTACCAAGAATTATTTTTCTACTCATATTTGTTAGGCCTATATAAAATGTAATAAATATGTTTCTTTTATAACTGTAATGTATGTTTGGAGTACTACGATCTAAATATAGATGCTTTTTTTTTTTTTTTTTGCAAATCATGTAAAATTACGATCTATGTATAAACTAAGTTTTCTTTTTCATATTTATTATTTTTCCTTTTTGTGAAGAAAACGTTTTTTTATAATAGTATAAAGTATAAATTGTAAATAATGTAAGATGCAGCACTGTTAGTAAGAGTTTATTTGTAATGTTTGTAATATTTAACAATAATTGAAAGTATTAACAAAGACTGTAAAGGAAAACGCATTCTTCGACTAAAATGTGTTGTTTTCAAGCGCAAACTCTAATGAAGCGGAGTGGTGTTGGCGTGCGTGTATAAAAGCGCTGACGTGAGTGCATTAGTGTACACCGGCCGGGTGTAAGTGTGACGGCGTAGGTTACCTTGGCACCGACGCAGAGAAGCGGCGAACGCCAAGTAGGAAGTTGCCGATCGTCGCCATTGCGTCACGTGCGGCGGAAACGGAAGTTTGGCCTTGCGCTTTGCGTTTCGTCACCGCTGATTCTAATATTCCGTTAGACTCCAGCCATGTTCCGTATTCACGGCTGTGCTGTCAGCTCATAAAAAACAGTTCATTAGTGCGATGTCATCCTAAAACGAAAACATACTTGTGGGCAGGCCCTAAACATTATAAATTGCATTACTGATTAAATTCATTTTTATATAGTACATTTAATAGTAAAAATGTTCAAAGTTTATTTTATAAATATTTTCCCCCTTATTTACTTAGAACTGAAATGACACTCAGCAACAACTGACTTAAATGTTTTCTTAAAATTCGAAAATATGGTTAAAATTCATGTAGTAATTCAGCAACTACAAATAATTTTGTAAACTACTTTTATATAAGTAATCCTACGATTACACCTCTATTTTAGTATTAATCTCATCTCAAACTTACCATTCTTTCTGTGCGCGTGGAAATACAAAGAAAGAATTGTGATTTAACTATAAATATAAATTCATGCCTATTTATGAGTATATTAGAGAAAATATATCAATGTTGTTGCACTTATATTACGGCTTAGATAGATTATCATACAGTTACATGAACACCTGAGGGGCCTATCCGAGTTCGTGAGGGAAGGAGGTCTTAATAAAAAATAAAAGAACTAAATTCAATAATTATATTTATTCTCAATGCTACAAACAGTCCATCATCTGTTATTTGCCACTCTGAGCGTCCAATTAGCTCTTATTATTCTTATTGTGCGCACTATTTAACTACTATCTCCATTTAAATTAAAGTCTTTATCACAGTCTTTACTCTTGCTATNATTCTTATTGTGCGCACTATTTAACTACTATCTCCATTTAAATTAAAGTCTTTATCACAGTCTTTACTCTTGCTATTATCCCTTAACCTGCTTCAATTATTTCCACACGTTTAGTTAGAGGTGTCTATTTCCATCGTCCCGAATGTCTTTCCACTCACGCATCCAGTCCACAGTCCCGCAGATCAGTTCCACCCTTCACTGCACACAAACTCGCCGACGCACTCTCGCAGATCGCTGCAGTCGTCCCTCGCCGCTCCGGAATCGCCCAANATTCTTATTGTGCGCACTATTTAACTACTATCTCCATTTAAATTAAAGTCTTTATCACAGTCTTTACTCTTGCTAGTATCCCTTAACCGGCTTCAATTATTTCCACACGTTTAGTTAGAGGTGTCTATTTCCATCGTCCCGAATGTCTTTCCACTCACGCATCCAGTCCACAGTCCCGCAGATCAGTTCCACCCTTCACTGCACACAAGCTCGCCGACGCACTCTCGCAGATCGCTGCAGTCATCCCTCGCCGCTCCGGAATCGCCCAACTGTCACTTAATGTCGCACGAGACACCAAACTCTCGGCTCTTAATCACTCTCTCCTCAAAGGCCCGCGTGTTGTATTTATACTTGAGGTAGGTGCTTTCTAGAACGTTCTCGGCAATCCAAGTTTTTCTACGTGAGNAGAAATATGAGCTTCTCAGGGTCAGCGAAGCGCGAGCTGCGATAAGTTTATCGGCGTGTGCGGCGGCGTCCTTTACGATAGGCCGCTCGCCTCGTCTAATGTTACAAACTTGACCTCCAGTTCTCGGCGCCTCCCCACGCGAAGGAAACACCGGGCAACGATATGCAACAATCTTTGAAATTGAATATGTTATTGAATTAGTTACATAAAACTCCTGGAGCAATAAAATTATAGAATATAAGACTTGTTGTATGGGTACAGTTTATTGTGAGTTTTAGTTATGCAATCTGTAAAAAAAAGTTATAACACTGTTATTACATAAATACGGCTAAGGTAGTTAATCTTGTCCTCGTGAAAATATTCTTGACAGAAACTAAAATCACTTCAGTTTAAGAATTGCATACGCATTAGAAGCTTGCCTACTCTGCAACACGTACTACATTCACAGCAAATAATGCGGCTCTCATGGACTCACCAAGGTCAAACTAAGTTGCGTCCCGTAACTCTGAACGAGTGCTGCCTATACCTTGGTCAGCTAGCTTCCAAACGAGACAAGAAGGCCTCTCTAANCGTCCCGTAACTCTGAACGAGTGCTGCCTATACCTTGGTCAGCTAGCTTCCAAACGAGACAAGAAGGCCTCTCTAACGGGTCACCACTCTGCCAGACACACAGCGTGCTCCTCGCCAATGACAAGCGACTTCTATCTACTGTGTGCACCTAGGTTCGCCTACGCACGCCCATCCGCAGGTNCGTCCCGTAACTCTGAACGAGTGCTGCCTATACCTTGGTCAGCTAGCTTCCAAACGAGACAAGAAGGCCTCTCTAGCGGGTCACCACTCTGCCAGACACACAGAGTGCTCCTCGCCAATGACAAGCGACTTCTATCTACTGTGTGCACCTAGGTTCGCCTACGCACGCCCATCCGCAGGTNGTGCTCCTCGCCAATGACAAGCGACTTCTATCTACTGTGTGCACCTAGGTTCGCCTACGCACGCCCATCCGCAGGTGAAGTGGGCGTGACTCTTAGCAACTCTCCCATTTCGTTAGAACCCTTCGAGTAACACACAGTAGTTCCTTCTTCCGTTATAAATCAAGAAGTCAGTGCACCCTGCAAATAAGGGCTGGTGGACCTCTGACTCTTGCAGATGGTCGAACCACAGAGTTAGCTAAACCCTGGCNTGCACCCTGCAAATAAGGGCTGGTGGACCTCTGACTCTTGCAGATGGTCGAACCACAGAGTTAGCTAAACCCTGGAACACAGTTCCTGCTTGACCCAAAGACTTAACATTCTGGCTGTGCAGTATTGACATTCCAACAAAACTTAAAAAGCAAACAGTCACAAGCAGACAGACATAGTAGAAGGAAACAGGAAAACTGCAAAGGAGTAAGGAGCCCAGGAAATATAAAACGTCAAACTACAGGGTTATTGAACATGTAGGCTACGCAAGTATCGCGCGCCCTCAAAACGCACTCTGTGTGTGTGTGCGAGAGTTCTGATGTGTCGGCAAGCTTCCGGTTTTATCCACGATCGTCTGACTCTCTCAACAAAGTTGTTCTTGGATTTCAGACGACGAGCAATAGTCTGATGACTACGGTGAACGCGAAGCAGAGTTGTTTTATTATTTATAATAACTACTGTGAAAAGAAAATGGGGTGTTTAGGGCATTTAGTTGGGGGAGGCGGCAACATTTTACTTGGCTGCAAGAGGTGGAAAACTTTAGGCGTCTCCACCAGTTGTTAAGTTTTTAATGTTTTATGCTAGGGATTGGCGAGGGATGTTCTAATAAATTACAGCATATGACTAACCTGAATGGTACAGTCACCAGAGGCTGAGTGTTGATTCGGAAAGCGACGAGTGGCGCGCCAAGCTGCATCTTGATAGCTTCGTCTCGGCGTGGGTCCTCAGACAGACAGACGCCGTACAAAGTGTTGCTCAGTATTATATATTTCTGGTGGCGTAATTATCCCAAATACCGTGCCGCTGGCGCTTCGCTGACATGTTTTGTAAACTATCATAGTTGCAATGTGTTTTGTATTGTTCGCCTGGCCGGGATGCCGTCGCCTCGCTGCAGTGGACACGCGCGTAGTGGGGTGACTCCTCCCGACAGAGCCGCGCCGTGGTGAGATATGGCAGGCGTGACATGCCGCCACAGTTAACGACAGTGGAATGTACACATATTCCTCAGGTAAGAGGGCTTGTTTGAAGGCAATCAAAATGTTAATTCCTTTCAGAGGGGGCGCCTGCCACGGGCAGGCTGGCCTGTCGGGGGTCGTTAGGCGAGCTGGGTATTCCTGCCGATCGTAAAACCTCGGGCCAGCCTCTTGCCAGGTCTTTGTACCCCCTGGGCCCCACACTGGCCCGAGAACTGCTCTCACAAACGAAAACTGTTTGCCAAGAGGGCGCCGTAAAGCCTAGCAGGCATTGAGTCCGTGCACATTAAACCCGCCATAAACTCCAAACCAATTATCGTAGCTATTCCAGAGCATCGTGTTGTATTGTAACCCTGACATCATAATATAGATGTTAGGATAACTGTTAACACGTTATTTTTTATAGTCCACGTCATTTATAGTTTTCCTAACTTAATAATGTATTTATAAATCCTCTATCTCTCAAAGACTATGAAAATCGGCACTATTACACTGGAAATTATGATTTAATACAAATTTAATTCGTGCATACATTTCTGATTTTCCCTCTGCAATGGACAAAATAAAGTGTTATTTGGAGGAACTCGCCTTTCTCGTGTCCTGATGTGGGAATGTTGNAAATAAAGTGTTATTTGGAGGAACTCGCCTTTCTCGTGTCCTGATGTGGGAATGTTGAAAACAAAAATTAATATTTTCTTGGTTACTTTTCAATTGCAGCAGTTCTGGAAAGTAATCATCGTTACCCAGTTCTGGAAAGTAATCATCGTTACCAACCTTACTGGGCCCGTTGGTCACTAAGTGCGCCCGTTAAACTATAGGCAGATAGCAGCAGTGCCTATTGTCTGAGGTTCATTACAAAAGTTCTCACTTTATCGTGAACAGCCTTTAACAGTGTTTCGCAGCAGAATCCTGGCCTTGCCCCCTTCAACCCCTCCCAGAACACATCTCCAGCGGCATGTGCTAGGAGCACTTCCCTGTCTCGTTCTTAGAGCCGTTCTCATTGCGATCCTGTAGACTTATTACGCCTGTCCGCTTTTCGGGAAAGTTTTCCTAGAAATGAGCAGTCCCGAAACTCAAAATTCATCATCATCATCATCCTTCCTCTAAAAGGAAGTCAGTTTAATGTGAACATCCCATAAAACACTGAATGTTTCTTTCATAGTCGCTGTTCTATCGACCCCCAATCATGCCATACCATAGGTATTGCCACCATCATCCACATTACGCTTCTCTTTCCATCCTCTTATTTGTCATGTTTGGTGTGTTCTGCTTGTAAGGCTAGGCAGCATTGATGCAGTTACAATAGGTAAGCCGCTACACCCGGTAACATGGAGGAGTCAGTTTGATCGATCGTGAACCAATACACCGTGCATCCACTAGCCTTCGCCGACAGTTAGTTTAGATTGGGAAATCCTTTATCTCTCGTTACAGTACAATATTTCTTTCAAAGTCGATATACTTCGCAAGGTTCTATAAGGAATGGAGGACTAAAGTAAATAAAATAATTAATAATTTCGTGATTTATTTAAAAACAATCCAAAAAATACTTAATATCTCGACGAAAATGGATATCACTTGGTATTTATATTTACATAATCGTCCGTCACTTCACAGAAATTAACACAACTAAACACGTAAAACCAGTTTTTAAAAATAGTTTTCTAACGCCTACTGGATTACTATTAAAATTATATATTTTATGTTTGACAGTTTCAGTATTTTTAATCAAGCCTGTATCACCCGTATATTCAGTTCCACCTTGTTTCAGTTCACATGTCACTAGTATTGCCCGTCCAGAATGTTCTGGAGCGCCCCGAGAACTCCCGTACACAGCCGCACTCTACTCGTTGGACACCTCGCCCTTAACAGCACTCGTGCTCTCCCGTCCGTCCCTGCCACACACATGCGCACACGCACACACACATTCGTCCACCACAATGTTTGACACCGTTGCTCGCCATCGGCTCACGCTTCGCTGNCATGCGCACACGCACACACACATTCGTCCACCACAATGTTTGACACCGTTGCTCGCCATCGGCTCACGCTTCGCTGCATTTCGCCAGATGGCTGTCAGACTCCCAAACCTCCGGCTGTGGTGGTATTTATAGTGGTAGACATCCGGGTCCAGAACATGCTTCACATGTCGGGTTGCACCGACGGAGAAGATTACCAGGACGTTCATGCAATAGTCCAACACCAACTCGTCCAGAAGAGTGATGGGAGGGATAGTGACGCCAGTTCAGGCCAGTTGTCAATCATTCCCCGCCCGCCCGCTCGACGACATAGCGGCGTCCCTATCCACTGCGTTGAGACTTGCCTCACGCGTCCAGCGTAGGGATCCGCGCGTAACACTGCCCCCTCCTCAAGTCTGTTCGTATCTAACAGACTCTCCAACTTCTGGACATTTATAGAGCTCCAGTCGCTCGACGTGGACAACCTTAGACTTCGCCCGAGAGCCCTGTCAGGGAATCGGGTATACCATGACAATGACCTGCTTCAGGATCCTGTATGGGCCTTCCCAACATTTATGTAGCTTCGTAAAATGTCCCTTCCGCCTCTGGGGTTGTACAGCCACACCAGCTGTCCTTTAAAAATCTCTTCAGACAATCTCTGGGCATATTGTTTTCATTCTGCTACTGTTAGTAGCAAACTCATGGACTTTGATTAATACATGATGTAGTTTACTAGCATATTCTGGGGTGGCTTCTTCTTCTTCTTCTACTGGATGTCTGAACAGTAGGTCACCAAGGAGGCGGAGCTGATGCTAGTGATGTAGGCATCGGAGCTGTGTTATATCAGATTCAGGATGGGAAGGGGAGACCACTAGAGTAGGTACTGCACAAGCCTAAGAGAAATTACTGCGGGACATTCAGGGAGTTTCTAGCCATGGTGGATGCAATTTCACACTTCCATACCAACCTTTATTGCAGGCATTTTATTCTAAGAACTGACCATGCTTCATTATACTGGCGCTTTCAAGAACTCTGAAGGTCAAATAGCCTACTGGATACAGTATCATCAAGAAAATTAATTTGAAATACAGCACAGATCTGGATGCATTCGCAGCAATGTAAATTCACATTTTAGGAGACCATATGAATCATTCTGTCATCATTGTGAACGCCAGGAAGAAAAGAGTGGTGAATCACTAAGGTATGGGTGACAAGAATGCAAGGTTCTGTATCTTCTTATGAGTCACCTTCATGGAGTGAAGAAGGTATAAGGAAAGATCAGCTAAATGATCCCACGCCGTTTCTAATACTGGAGTGGAAAGAAGTCGGCTGCCGGCCAAAATTGGAGGAGGTATTTATTCTGAGCACAGCAGTCAATGCATACTAGGCATAGTGGAAATGCCTTCGTACTGAAGAATGGTGTTCTCTACAGTAATGATGCGGAACACACATGCTCATAGTTGATCCTTGCAGACAGCAGGGTCCCCGAAGTCTTAACGGAGCTGCCTAATACTGCAGTGAGTAGTCACTATATGTTAATAAAACCCTCGACAGAGTTAGACTAAGATTCCACTGGCTCCATTGTTGGAAGGATGTTGAGAAGTGGTGACAAATGTGCGACATTTGTTCCGTGAGAAAGGGACCCGGGACTAGAGGACACGTTCACCTCCAGAAGTACAATGTTGGAGCCTCATACAGAGAGACGTAGTCAGTATCTACTGATACGCTCGTAGGGCATGTCTTCTCGAGGTTTGGGGTGCCACTAGAACTGTATTCGGATCAGTCAATCTTCGTGGCAGACAACCAAATTGACTCGGATTCAGAAGTGCTATTTCTTCTCCTTTCTTTCCGCTCGGCAGTTCACGAGTCTACAAGTGTAACACCGTCAAGCATGAGAGAGCTACATCTCCCTCGTTACCTGTTGTTTGGTCGACCGATAGAAGAGAAACTGTCACCCCAGATTGTGCCAGCGCATTACGTTACAGTCCAATCGGGATTCATGATTTTTCTCGACACCACCTCAGAGTAAATAGCGACAGGATGAGGACGTGGTATGGCAGGATATCGTGAGGCGTGGCTGTACAACCCACACGGGCGAAAGGGGCACTGCCCGAAGCTACAGAAATGTTGGGAAGTCCCCTGCAGGATCCTGAAGCAGATCAATGACGTAGCATTTCATATTTGTCGTCAACGCCCTCAAGCGAAGCCTATGGTTATCCACATCGAACAAATGACACTATACGAAGGTCCGGATGTTGCAGTTTGTCCTCCCAGTAATGTTGGCAGTGAAATAATTAAATCAATTCCAAGGCTTGATGCTGTACTGCGAGTGTAATATTTAAATTTATGATCACTGAAGTTGGCGTTTCTTTTTTTAAATAGACATTAGAGTATGAATGTGCATATAAGTATCATATTTACATTCATTCATTTCGATGGCACATTCATATCGTGATCTGGCCCATGGGAATGTTAATTTCACATACTTCAGAAATAAGCAAAATGAGAAGAAAAGAGATTCTAAGAAAGGCTTGCGAAAGTGTTCAATCGACCGTGAACTGTCTATTGTGCTTTTTACTCGTCCATTGGACGGCGTTTGAACTGCGTTGCAGAGGGTTTGAATCCCTGGTTTATTGACGAAACTATTAAACGTACCCCCAGTATGTTTACCTACACAAAGACATCATACCCCAGACGAGGAAGGAACGGTACTTTAAAGTCACCAAGCATGCTCTAAATATTATTTTGGAGCTCTCCAATATAGTTAAAAACGGCTTTTTCAGACTGCCGTATATTAAAACATACTAACCGGACACGAGTCAAAATACGATAGGAGACTGTATTCAACTTCGCTACAGACTTTTCACCAATAAAATGATAGGGTCGTCACTGAAAGTCCTTTATGACACGCAGTTCAGAGCTCTGCGCGTAGCGGCGATGGCGCTCTTGTAGCGCGTGCCAAAGTAACCCTTATAGCTCTCGCGCCTATCTGCCAAAAAGGGGAATAACGATGCAGTCAGTCGGGACCCTTAAAAGTTAGTCACCCTTTCATATTGGATTTATTTTTACTTCACCGTCAAATGTCAACTTTTCAGATCAAACATTTTAAAACGAGGGCTGTCACGACACATGGTTTATGTTAACAAATATTTTTTAACTACGCAATATTTTGGCCATGTTGTTTTTAGTTGCATCTGTAACCTTAACAATTATTAACTCAATGTTTATTCATTTTCATTCTCACATGAGAGAATACAGCTTGAATTCAGTCCATTTGATTTTCAGTAATTTTGTATAGAATTTCTGTATGCAATGATAAGGTTTGAACATAAATATTAAATGTTAACGGTAAGTTATAATGAGATATAATTAGACACAAGATCGATGGGATTACGCCACCGTAAGAGCTATAATAGACACGTGTTGTAAATGCTGCGGGTGACACGCTAGAACTGTGGTCAAATGATGCGAACTGTACCGACACGTGTGGGCGAAGACATTGGTAGCGGCGGTGGAACTCAGTATGTGCTGTTGAACACACGCGCGTCCTGACTTACAGCCAAGATAGATGAGCGTGTCACTTGCCAGCGTGTTCACGTCAGCCTGCTGCAATTCGTGTTGACAAGTGCCACTCAGTCGCTCGCCATGTTTGATGCAGAACTGGAAAACAGCTCATCCACGTACGGGCATACGGCAGTAGTAAATAAATCCTTGTGGATATTTCCGGTAATCTTGGAATTTTAAATGGAATATACTAGTTGTTAGAAATGGCCGGTTCGAACACAGCTTCGTGACAGGGAGGCCAAGATGGCCGCCAGCGGCCACATCATGCTCTTGCATTCCACCACAATGGCGGTCATCTTGGCCTCCCTGTCACCAAGCTGTGTTTGAACCGGCCATTTCTAACTACTTATACTAGTAGTAGTAAGTCTGGTAGACAAGACTGGACGCACCCGTCAACGGAATTCTTTGAACCAAGTACAGAAATGCCACATGTATGCGTGACGTCCATGTCGCGAATGTGCCAGGCCACCCCGCCATGGTGTTCTGCATGTCGCGTTCGAGCAGCGCTTTCTTCTCTCCCGTCTGTTTGAACGTCTCTGAAGGAAACAAGCCGCGTTTTTAACGCGCGTCTGTTAAAATTGGTTCACTACCGAAAGCCCAACAGTAACCACACCACATGGGTCGTGCGCAAAAGAATTGGCCGCCGTGGTTTCGAACCCATTGATAAACAACTATACGTATAACAGGTCATGTGCACGATAATAACAGCTTAAAGGAAAAAAAAAAAAACACGTAACAATTTATTAGCCGAAAATGTTCAAGGCTATTTTTATTTTTACGATCGCAAAAGCAAAGATTTTAAATAAAAGGAAAACGATAAATATGTTTAATCATTGTCAGTCTTCAACACAATACCGTAAACTGACATCAGACTGGTCGCAAAATTTCATTGGCTAAAAATAATTCATATCATTCAATTGTGAATCAATGTCGCACAAGAAATTAGGTCGTGTGGATGTTTTACTGCACTAAGAGAACAGTAAAAAAAAAAAAAATATTTGTTTGTAAAGGGTCAAAAATATACTGTATTTAGTTGCCCCATCAAAATATTTTCTTGAGTAGACTAAACAGGAAAAGCAGCAAAATTAATTTTGTTCATCTAACCAAATACACGTCTGCATAAACAAAGCCTCTGTCTTGGGCCAAAATAAATGAAGCAGTCAACAAAATATTTTGTTGAATGGACTGTATACGTTTGTTTGGCCGCTCATTTGATTTCCTTCGTTCTAAAATACAGCTCGGGAGTTCGTTTGGAATTAACAGTGCTTGTTAGTGCATATCTTGATAATGGTATAAACGTCCTAATAAAACAACTTCAACAGGAAACTAAAAAGTAAAGCTGTGAAACCTGACATGCATATTTCCACAGGTGTCCAATATTGGAAATGCATGCATTAAAAGTCATTCCAATTTCACCGGAAGTCAGTAAAGCTGAGGTTGCCATGGTCGAGCGCTCGGGCACAGGTGGTCTACAGTCGACTGTCGGTTGCACTTACGAGTTATTTCATATTAACTAAAAGTGTTTAATTTTCGTACATTCAAACTAATTTTTAGTTGCATCAATCAAATGTTTGTTTGGGGCAGCCAAATAAAAAAAACGTAATTTGGTTTCAACAATAAAATATTTCGCTGCCCCTGTCCGAACAATTAATTTGTTCGCGCCAAATAAATATAGTGTGATAGAAGGAAACGTATTTGCGAGTGCGTGATGTGCTAAGCAGTGGAGCTACAGTATGCAGTACTGGCGGGCGGCGAGGCGGAGGGAGCGACGTGCCTCCAGAGGAGCTGTTGGTCGTGCTGCAGGGGCGGAGGGAGAGTGAATGGACCGCCAGGGAGGTCCGCAGAGCGCGGGAACCTGCCCTCGCACCAATAAGAACACGGCGACCTGGATAAAAGAGCGCTGTCTTGAGCCGCCGACTGTTTCTCACGTCTTTACCCCAGCCTCTGCCCTGCCCCTGTAGCCAGGGGTGTACACGCACACAGCCGGCGTGCATACCGCACTGGTAACCTGCCGCTCCTCGCGTCACCGTGGTTCAACGAGGTGCGGCGAGGTCAGTACTAGGATGGGCGACCGTCCAAGCCGAAGGCACGTACAACACTAGGCAGAACCACTAAAGCTGGATTTACAACAACACGCCGACAAAACAGCCCCAATACCGACGACAATTTCTCATCAAGCAACCAGAAGCAAGGTCTCCCCGACAAAATCACAACCCGACGAAAGTAGATTCTGTTTCTACTTTCGACGGGCAGCAGAAAAGAACACAAACATGACATTACAAAACCAAAATTCGTGCGAATTCTGCTGCTGTGGTAAATTTTACTATAAAAACATTTTATTTATGTGTACACCCTGGTTGTATTGTAACAGAAGGCTGTTGAATTGGCGAAAATAAATATTCGTGGAAAAAAGTTTGTGTGCCAAAATAAAAAAAAATGCTTTGTTTACAAAGTTGTCAAAACAAAACAGTGTACAGAGGTTTGTGACATCTTTGTATTCCAAACAGAATTAACAGCAAGTAACTGGCCATTCTAGGGTTAGCTCAAAGCCACGCAATGCTTTTCGGGTAGAAACTCGGGATATTGTAAACACTGAACTAATTGTGGTGGTGGAAATGGTCGGACCGAAATGTCGTGTCGGAGCGTCGGGACGGACTCGTCGTGACGTAGCATAAGAGTCAGCGCCTGAATAGGCGGGAGGTGAGGTCGTGTCGACCAGGTGATCCATACTGTCCCCAGGCTGGGACACCAGGTGACACAGCGCAAAACCAACGCTGCTCCGGGTACAGCGCATCTCCACTCTCGCTCACTTCATATCGCCCTACTCAAGTCTATCTTCGCTGACTGGCAACTAACCTTCTTTCCCCCGCCCTTGACCAGTGCTATGGGATATATTTATCCTCCGCTACGGTCGTGCAGATTTCCCCAGCGCCCTCTCCGCCTTGCGTCGCTTTGCTGCTCCCTTCCATCCAGCCCTTCCCTCCCTCCTTCATTGTGTGTTCACGGCTGCAGCCACAGCACCAGGCAACTCTGTTATAGTCGCGATGCGTGCGCCTCCTTGAACGTAATAAAGCCGACCTGAGGCGTCTACGGCTTCTCCTCAGACGCCTTTACCGACTTAACTACTGTAGTCTAGACATGGCTTCTTCACACTTTTTTAATATAATCTTTGAAAAATTATCCCATATAACACGTGTTTGGTTGTTTCCTGAATATGCTTTTTATCACAACGCGGTTTTACTTCTCTTAACATAACATTAACTTATTCTTTGTGAAATTGGTATTTTACTTATATTTTATAGAATAAATTATAATATTTAATTTAAAATTAATATGAAAAAACAGCGAGAAACCATGTTCGTTGGTTATGCTAGGTAAGAAATAGTCCTTATGAAAATTTTACTACACTGAGTGCGCACGAATTCGGTGCGCCGTCCCTTTGGTGTAATTTTCTAGACTTGCTTAAGCTTAGTTTGCATGAGGCGGAGGAATATCTTGGAAGTAGAACTTGAGCGGATCTTCAGGAAAGTTGGAAGTAACCGCGAATGGAATGTAAGATGTATAGCACTTGTCGGGCAAGGGACAAAAGCTGGGTTTACAATAAAAAACAATTATGAGTCAATAATTACGCAGTAACGGCGGTTCCCGTACACGGAACTCCATCTTCTGTGTTTACGATTCACAATTACACCCGATAATTCCTAATTCCAGCCAACGAGAACTTGCGACAAACCTGTCCTGTTTACTTTTTTTCCCGATCTAACCTCGCAACACCACCAAAATTAAGCAGATCATACTTCTAAACCAGAAATTTATATCAGATATGCTTATTTTTGCAAACAACTATAATTATAAGCTTGTGCATACACACCACTTTTCAGTGTTTTTTATTCTTGCATAATGTAAATAACAGCTTTCCCGCCAACAACACCAGCTGTTCTCTTCTGATTGGTCGCCGCCTCACAAGTATTACTCAAGATATAAAATATAACCGTCTCTTGTAAGGTCTTAAGTGTTCCGCTTCAACTGCGTTGCAGNCACAAGTATTACTCAAGATATAAAATATAACCGTCTCTTGTAAGGTCTTAAGTGTTCCGCTTCAACTGCGTTGCAGTGTTTCAAATCCTGTATTTTTTATGAAACTATTATACGTGCCCCCATTGTGTTAACTCAAGAAAATACATCATACCCCAGGCGAGGAAGGAATTGTACTTTAAATTTACCACGCACGCTGTAAATATTATTTCAGAGAGCCGTATCTTAAAACATACTGGCTGGACACGAGTCAAACTACGATAGGAGCCTGTATTGAACATTGTTACAGACTTAATGATAGGGCCACCGCTGAAAGTGCCATCGGTGTACGCAGCACTAGGAGAACACCACACGCCAGTTGAGAGCCGTGCGCGTAGAGGCGCTGGCACACTTGTAGCGCGTGCCAGCGTGACCCGCGAGCTATTGCTGNCACAAGTATTACTCAAGATATAAAATATAACCGTCTCTTGTAAGGTCTTAAGTGTTCCGCTTCAACTGCGTTGCACTGTTTCAAATCCTGTATTTTTTATGAAACTATTATACGTGCCCCCATTGTGTTAACTCAAGAAAATACATCATACCCCAGGCGAGGAAGGAATTGTACTTTAAAGTTACCACGCAAGCTGTAAATATTATTTCAGAGAGCCGTATCTTAAAACATACTGGCTGGACACGAGTCAAACTACGATAGGAGCCTGTATTGAACATTGCTACAGACTTAATGACAGGGTCGCCGCTGAAAGTGCCATCGGTGTACGCAGCACTAGGAGAACACCACACGCGTAGAGGCGATGGCACACTTGTAGCGCGTGCCAGCGTGACCCGCGAGCTATTGCTGCCGCGCTTCTTAGCCAAACTTAGAGAAGACGACGCTGGCTTAGCTCGCGGGCGAGGAGCAGGGCGCGTGAGTGCTCTAGAGCGTCTCGCTGAGCGGCGTGGTGTCGACCTGCTGAGAGGGGGCTACCTGAGCTGGAACACTCCCCCGCTACCTGGTCCAGTTTCACACTATCCTCTCTCCCCTCTCCCAGAGCATTGCGCGGGCAGGGAGAAAAAACACTTTCACTGTCAGCGGGAGAGAGCGTCTCCAGTCATCTCGCTACACTCCTCACCAGCCAGCTCTCACTCCACGTACGTGGGCACTGCCGAGTCCCTTGTTTCTCGGGTCCCCAGGAACCTACTTCTAAACAAACAATTTATATATAAATTATAATATTTCATTAAAAATTTAAAAACAGTGAGAAAACAGGTGCGTTGGTAATGCCAGGTAAGAAATAGTTCTTATACAAATTTTATTACACAAAAAGACTCCCGACACTTGGACCACTGCAATAGATATAGGGTCGTAGGCCACCGTCCAGAAATTTCTCGAAATGCCGCGTTGCGCTGAGGGTCTTGGTTCCCAGAATATTCTTGCGCATCATTTAAACTCTTCGGCTTCTCCAGCAAAAAAAAGGGGTAGTAGAAGGAGGGGTTGTGACGTCAGCCAGGAGTTGTCAATCATTCGGTAGTTTCTTGGGTCTCCAGGACCGACCTTAGAGGATGAGCGACAGGTGCAGCCATGCAGGGCCTCGCACCTGGGAAGACAACGCGCCAGGAAATAAACGATTTTTATTATTAAATTTTAAACATATAAATATTATTTTATGAAAAAACTTATATATTTTAACACGTTCATTTATAAAATGTAAAACTTTTTACCATAAAGTTCCACATTTACTTGTTTAATCAAGTTAATATGTATGTCATGTGAGTTTTTTTTTTTTTTTTTCGGAAGGTGATTGCGTTGTAGGAAGAGAGGATTAACTAGTTTGGAGGGGAAGGAAAGGCATCACAATAGTTCTTGCCCCTGGCTTCGCTTTCGCTAAGGACGAAGCTGCTTGCTGATTACATCAACAACAAAGTTGATACTTTTTCATGCTTAAAAATTGTGAACTTAGCAACAACAAAAAATTCTTCACTCAATTTACTACTGTTATTCTGTTTACAAATTGAATTTCAATTGTGATAGATGGCGAGATATACAAAGACAATTTCGTGGCTTCGTACGATCGTTGTACACTGCACAGTTGCTGTCCTGTACCAGCTTGGTTTTTTAACACTGAATCTGGAAATGAAGTTATGGAGGAATATGTGTAAATCCAACATGACGGCGATACCACATCATTTTGTGTGTTATTTAAACAGTCAAACGCAAATAGGAGCCTGATTACTTGAATATCAGTAGCCCATACTGCAAGTTGGAAACATTTTGAGAAGTATATACAACCGATGTTTATTATTTCCTTCCAGTCGTAAATTTTTGTCTATCAAATTGTACAGATGTTCTTTCTATTTATTTCGTTTAGATCTATGTGTGTTATCTCTAAACTAACTTTAAATAAATAAACTAAACTTTAAAGTTTGCCTAATTATACCGGATTTCGTTCATTTTAGTTTCCACTTACGACGATAGATGGCAGTAAACGCATATGAAAGCAACGGCAATGTCGCCTCCTCTTACTTGTAAAGTTAAATGGGGGAATGAGAAGGAGGTTTGGCAAGGGGAAGGGGGGAACAGAGCTGGGTTAGTAGAAGCAAGTGTGTGCTGAGGGACAGGAGTGTGAGGGCTGGAGGGCGGTGAAGAGTCAATGCGGCGGCGGCCTGGACGAAGGACTGGAGATAAAGGAGAAGAGCGGCTCAGGTAATGCAGGCCGTGTTCCAGTCGACTGGTCCGCTCATAATGGAGCCGCCGCGCTATCTGCCATCTCCAGAGAGAGTGTTTCCTTGTAATGCACTGCCCTCCCTCCTCCTGCTAGACTAGAGCTACCACACGCGCCCTTACCCCGCTGCCGTGGATCTACTCCGGCCCTGGTCTACCGTACCCACGACACTCCGGGTGTGTTCGCTGCTGTGTGAGGGCAAGTGCTATACTCCGCGAGCAGCGGAGTAGCAGAAGGAGCACAGGGCTGCATTGCCGTGCTCGTTGTCTTGGTTCCTTGTAATGCACTGCCCTCCCTCCTCCTGTTAGACTAGAGCTACCACACGCGCCCTTACCCCGCTGCCGTGGATCTACTCCGGCCCTGGTCTACCGTACCCACGACACTCCGGGTGTGTTCGCTGCTGTGTGAGGGCAAGTGCTATACTCCGCGAGCAGCGGAGTAGCAGAAGGAGCACAGGACTGCATTGCCGTGCTCGTTGTCTTGGTTCCTTCAGCCCCGGAGTTTCGCCGCAACCGCGTGGCAGGCATCTTCAGGGTATCACACTGCTCGAGACTGAACGTGCCTGCTGCAAGGAACGGCGAACCCTCGGGTGAAGAAACCGAGACGGACTGCAGCCTGGAAGCCAAGACGGCGAGCAGAAACAGCAGTTGCTTTCAGGGCCAGACACGAACGATAAACAGCAGGAAACTGGCATGCCAGAAATAAATAAACCAATTTTAGGCACAATAAAAAATTGGTGATAATGATATACCGTAGCATTTTGATTTGTTTATCTCCCCCCTGCCCCCTCCCGCCACTCCAAATCGTTAACTATTTGTAAGACCTAGCAACACCTGTTTAAGTAAACATTCACTTCAATCAATGTGTAATTTGTTGCTGCCGATCAGTCAATTTATTTCAAGGAGTTGCTGCATTANAGTAAACATTCACTTCAATCAATGTGTAATTTGTTGCTGCCGATCAGTCAATTTATTTCAAGGAGTTGCTGCATTAAATTTTCATTAATCTGTAAGTGGTTATTATAGATCTTTTTATTTATTTTATTGCGTTGAGACTGAACTTCTTGTTTTCCTCTCAGCTACTGTGTAGGTTCTGCACATTTATATTTTTGATTGGTAATGCGGAAAATGATACACATTATTGTGCTATATTATTGTACCATATTATTGTGCTCTTGTTTTTTTTTAATTTCTTAAAAAATTTCCTTGTCTCTAGTCCTGCTCAGGATATGTACATAACTGGAAACCGCAGACCATTTTTAGAGATTTTTATCTGTTTGCGCTATCATATTTATATTTCACCTCTTGCTAAGTTAAGTATTTAAGTATATTTCTATCTTGCCCATTATGTTTACGCATGTGTACATTATGTTACGCCTGGTTAAGTGCAAGAGAAGGCATTGAAGCCTTTTAACTACGCCAGTATAAATANAAGCCCTTTCTTCTGTAGTTTACGTGTATAAAAAAACCGGCTACTCAGGATAACTTTTCGAGGATAAATGTTATTCCATTATTTTCATTTCTATTTGCATATCCCAGTGCACTTCTTATGGGATCTATCAAAATATCTTCTCGTCACCAGACTGTGAAGGAGGATAATATCTTCTTGTCACCAGACTGTAGGAGCATAATATCTTCTTGTCACCAGACTGTGGAGGAGGAAAATACCTTCTCGTCACCAGATTGCGTAGAAGCATACTGATTTTCGCAATCTCCATCTCAAGACTCTTCGACGTTTAACATTTTAATTTGACGGGGTTTTTTTTTTTTTTTGCTAGTTCTGCTATTTCTGCTGTGTCTCGGCAGGCGAGCAAGAGCAGAAATATCTGTTTTTTTATAGCAAAAGCAGCAACTGCTACTGCCACTTGTACAGCATACAAAACAAGTGATTCATATGACGAAAACGCGAGCTTCCAAAAAAAATGGCAGAAATAGTGCAAAGCTAGCAGAATGGCAAACGACGCGAACGCACTTTGCTATAGATCCTGCCGAGCCGCTGTTTTCTCAGGCCATAGTCGCGTTTCCAACGCCAAGAGTGAAGTGGAGATTTGTTTATGTTTAGAAGCCGTAAACTTAGCAACTACCAAAATGCATTTTATTAATTTAGTAATGCTAGGTTCATAGAAAAATAAAATTCCACTTTTAACATGTAGCAAATTATATTAAGAAAATTTTGCGTCTTAGCGCGATCGTTGTACACCGTACAACTACCTCCATGCCTGTTCCACTTGCTACTTTGTGCCATGTATGCAATTATGTTTACCGTTATCGTTGTTTTCTTAATTGATTAGAGAGAAAAACGTAAATAATACAAAATAAACTGAGAAAATGTGGCATCGCTAGTTTTCAGTGCCTCATCATTGTAAAAAGTATCTGAAGTCAACCTCAGTTTCCACTGAATCAACAGTAGGTAAAAAAATCTTATTAAAAACAAAGTCACCTAGAAAACGTTAACATTGGCGAGTATGGTCCTCTAGATGCGATAATATTTGTCTTCTTTCGTATGCGTTCATTTTACGGACTGGTCAAAGCTTGAATTANTATGGTCCTCTAGATGCGATAATATTTGTCTTCTTTCGTATGCGTTCATTTTACGGACTGGTCAAAGCTTGAATTATTATTTTTTTATCGTAATGATGTGGTTTGATGAATGCACTTACCAATTTTCACTAAACACTGAGAATACATACAAAGGTAAATTAGAAAAGTGTTGGATGTTTCATAAATGTGGTTATCGNCTGAGAATACATACAAAGGTAAATTAGAAAAGTGTTGGATGTTTCATAAATGTGGTTATCGCCCGCACCACAGCACACGGACTGCGTTAGTGAATGTTGTGGACAGGATTCAAGAGAGTGGAGAGATTCGGACGGCTCTTAACATCAATACCTTGAGAGCCGATGAGGGTGAAGTGAGGTGAGTACGGAGCAGAGCCGGAATGAAGGGACGGGGTAAGCGGGAGATCCCCGAGAATACCCGCCGACCAGCGGCATCGTCCGGCACTATTCCCACGTGTGAAAAAAGCTTAAGTCAGCATACAAGTGATAAATGATTCTGGAAGGTTATTTACAAAAATACAAAAAATCACTGTGTAAAAATCCGGTTCTTGCGGCACTCCATAACCATTGCGGTGCCATGCGGGTTGTTTACCATCAGTCAGAACACACTGCTGGCTTCACAAAATCTGCGAATTTCAATTGACCCCTACACCCAACTAGTTACTGACGTTACACAGCATTACAGATACAACATCTGAACTAAGAACTCATATTTATATCGAAATACTGATTTTGAACATGTTGGCCGAATTAAAATTGTGACGTAGTTATGAGTTGGTAGTTCCCTTGTCTTGTGTGTATTGCAGTGTAAGGCCAATGGCTAGTTGGGTGTAAAGGTACTTTCGGAATTTTATGTTTTACAACTCCAAACATGCTAGAAAACCAACAACTCCAAACATGCTAGAAAACCAACAATCCAGAATGAAGGGGGGGGGGGATAAGGTTATCTTTAAGGCTCCCGCCTACCTGGAGTTTTTTTTTCCGCATTTGAGGCAGAGAAGCGCGGGAGCGATAAGGGCGACACTGCCACGCGCATCAAGTACGCCATCGCCGCTAAGCTGCAAGGCTCTGAACTGGCGAGCAGTGTTCTAGTCGCACTGCGTGTGCCTATGGGACTTGCAGCGGTGACAGTGTTATGTTATTGGTGGCAAGTTTGCAGGAAGGCTCAGTTCAGGGCCCTTGAATAGTTTTGTATTATGTATCAGACACGTACATTTTGAGCTACAGCGCTTTGAAAAGGCAGTTTTTTATAGCTATTTTGGAGTACTCTGGAATGATGTTTCCAATGTCCGTGACGTCTTGAAAACACGCGAAAGCTCTCGTCTGAAGGTTTGTGTTCTTATAACAGCACATTGGAGACACGTTGATGATCTCGTGGGGAAACAGGACTCTGCGACGCAGTTCAAACGCCCGCTAGGCGGGGGCCTTAAGCAGGTTGAAACAGTACATCTGGCACTCCTAGTCACAACAAGTGAAGGGATTTACATAGTTGGAAACTTAAGCAATGGGCAGTAGGATCTGGCAGGGAGCAGTAAACTAACAAAACATGTTTGTATAGGCTGTTCACGGTAAAGTGAGAACTTTTGACGCCCTAGTTACTTTTTCCTTCCAGCAATTTTTTATCCGTGAACCACATTTTTTTAAAATAAATATTTCCATATGAGTAATAAACCCAGTGTGTATTTTCCACTGTACTCTGAAGTTAACGCGTAAGGCTAAAATAAAACATATTTATTGACTATTATTCCAAATGAGAAGGCTTTTGCTCACTTTACTGTGAATAGGCTATAAAATAAAGACGCATATTTAAAGTTTATTCGTTGAGCAGCAAACGTACTTAAAACGGTTATTGAACGTTTTTTAACGANAATAAAGACGCATATTTAAAGTTTATTCGTTGAGCAGCAAACGTACTTAAAACGGTTATTGAACGTTTTTTAACGACATTTAAAACAATGAGAAATAACAGTGTCAAAAGCACAAAGTGGAATAACGGCTCGTAACGGTCATGCAAGTTCAAATTATATTAATAATACGAAAAGAGAACCAGACTTCTACGACACAGCATTTCATTAACCCATAATGGCTACGATATTATTTTCTTGATAGTATTAACTTGTGAAAGTGAAGCCATTATTACTGCAATTATAACAAGAAGTTGCTAATTTAACTAGTTAACCTACTTTTCTATACATATGCGTGCGAGTAAATGTAGGTCCTACTTTAAAACTGAGATAAGCACCACGCGTGTTAAAATGATTGATGTTGCTGTTATTTGGAAAATAAATGCCTAACCCAGTTAAAGCACGCCAGTTTAAGTTGCCTGCCGTGGTGATACTGGTTTTCCAAAGTTTGGTGGAAGTCGGTTGGTTGTTTCCCCAGGTATGACGCAAAACCTATATATTTTTATGTTACGATTGCCTAACAACATTTATTACCATATGTAATTCTTGTGGTTGACGCATTCAGGTATGGTATATACACCAAATTTAACATAAAATGTGTATATGGCAATCATGTTGAAAACAAATGCCGTATCCAATTAAGTTTCACATGGTAACATGGTCTACCATAGTATTAGTTACCTGGGGTATTTTTGGGGAATCTATTGGGTAATTTTTGAGACATGATGTAAAAGCTTAATTATATAATGTATGCTACCTCCCAGAATGGCGACCAAAACAATATAACTCCAGAAACAAAATATTTACATCAGGTACTATCAAAATACTAATTTAGTTTAAAATGGTTACGTGGTTCCCAAGATATGAAATGGCACCTTAAATAATAAAATGGCCACAGTCCTGAAAATGAGAATATGGCGAGATAGAAAACTATAAAAGTTGCATGTCCTACTACGTACCATATGTGTACCGAGTTAGGTGAAATTCCGTTCACGGGTTCAAAAGATATTAGGGGTGGAAGAGGAGGAGGGGGGGTATACATCCTAGACAGGCACTCGCGTGATTGTATGCCTATCTTTCCAAAGAAAGGAACAGATAAAAAAGAATAATTCGCTAGGAAATCAATCTAGTTTATAACATATGTCAGGGTGTATGTTATTCCAGGGTTGGCGTGGAACGATAGTTAGAGCTCGGTAAGAACTCTGCGAGCTCTGCCTAGGGACACATCCTTGATCATCAGCCNTTGGCGTGGAACGATAGTTAGAGCTCGGTAAGAACTCTGCGAGCTCTGCCTAGGGACACATCCTTGATCATCAGCCTACTCAGATTAAGGGATATTGGTATCGAAAAAAATCTATATTATTTATATTGGCTATTTATAAAAGTATCGTTTTACAAAACAATATATCGAAAGAAAAATATTGATTTTCTGTACATAGAATCCGATATTTTATGTATTAAATTACTCGATAAACGTAAAATTGCTTGTAATACTACATACTGAGGACGCGAGGCATTGCAGAGAGGCGTGGCGCCAGTTTTTGGTGCAAGTTGCCAAAGTAAACATATAAATTTTTTAATTCAATTTTTGTATTCAAAATAGAGCTTGTTAAAAGAGCATTTCAAAAATATTTATTTCCGATGCCTGGAAAAGGATATTGAATTTGGCAGAAATATTGTTCAAATATATCGACGATTTATACCGATGACAATATGGTATCGTCATTTCGATATATGTATATTTGTCCAAGATCTGTGCCCAGGTTCCTTATTGGTGGCATATGTGTCTCATGTCTCCCTGAGTTGCGCAAGTCGACGGTGAAACCAGGATAGCGAGGTGGCCATACACACTGCCCCCCCCCTCACATCACAAACACCGGGGGTTGAAAGCCTCTCTTCGCGATAATGATCTCACGACCACGAGCCAGCTTACCGCTCGCCGGGCCGTAATTAGGGTGGAAATCTCCAGCGCACAGGGGGTATTTTATTGAAAATTATTTCCATAAACAGGAAATTTTTCGTTACGGGGCCTGGCTAGGAAAATATTTAATGGGCTTAAACTGTGTCGATTTTCAACAGACTACCCTCTCATATTCACCCCCTCCCCCCTCTCGCTCTTCGCGAGGGGAAAAACAACAGTTTGGTTCCGCTGCTCAACTCGCAGCAAGACCGAGCGGAAAGGGAAATTGTTTTAAATTTCAATTTAATTTTGGTGATGACGAGGAGCGTGTAGGTTTGTGGAGGGTGGAAGGGAGGGTGAGCCGTAGATTACAGATAAGTAGACTCGTTTCAGTCTTCTGCGCATGCCTCTCATACTGGCCCACGTTTTGTCTACACAACTCTCACAATCATTCGGATTTTTGTTCACGTTTATTTTTTCAAACGTCAATTTTTTTTAAACTTAGTTTTGCAAAAAATTATATAGGATACTTGCGGTAAATTAGCCACTTTTAAAAGGACTGCTTAGGTTCTATTTGTATGCATATAGTGTATTCTTCCACCATTTGTAAAATAACGNTAGCCACTTTTAAAAGGACTGCTTAGGTTCTATTTGTATGCATATAGTGTATTCTTCCACCATTTGTAAAATAACTCTGACATTGGCCTCATAACTTTATTCTGCGGCAGTCAAGTGAAACTGGTAAAAAAAGTACGTTTTACAAATTTGCTAATTTTTATAATCATGTGCATTAAAAACAGAAGGCAAAATAAATCATTTCAGTATTCGCAAATGTTTACTTAGCAATTTTAATGAAGCGTTTAGACATGGAACTACTTTCCCTCTATCGTTACCTGAGGTCGCGGTGGCTGAGCGGCTAGACTGCTCGCCTCCCACCAAGGTGAGCAGGGTTCAATCCCTGGCCGGATCACGCCCGGATTTTCGCATGTGGGAATCGTGCCGGACGATACCGCTGGTCGGCGGGTTTTCTCGGATATCTTCGTTATCACCTCTTTTCACCCTCACCGGCTCTCGAAATCTCGTTTTAAGAGCCCCCCAAAACTCTCAACTAAACTTTACTGAAAGCGTGCCGGTCAGTGCGCCGTCATACAGGTAGGAGCAGCGATATTTTTCTAACGTTAATTTCAAAAGTGCTAAATTAACCGCGAACAGGCCGGGGTTTCGACAGGTCTAGCAGCAAATGAGCAGTTCAGGGTTGGTAATCAGAAACTGACAACTGCGCATCTGATACGCGCACTCAACCCCCCTCATATTCACCGTGCCGTTTCAGCAGCTTACTCCTTATAAAAATGCACCCAACAGACCAATCAAGAATCTGATACTTACAGGGAAATATGTGGCGTTTCAAATGTTCAAAAGGAAAAAAAATCGTCCAAGTTGGATCGGCTCCTAAATTGGACCACAGCCACATCTGCTTGCAAGCGTATCAACTACTTCGTACTTGCCCACGCAACTGATGTGCGCCTTTGTGAATGTTGACCTGCAAGTGTTCTCGTTACATATCGTTATTTCCTCAGCATTTATCACCGAGCGAGGTGGCGTAGCCTCTGGGCTCAGCTTCGAAACCAGGCCCGGCCATCCTCACTTCAGTTTTACATGGTTTCCTGAAGTAACTTCAGGATGGTTCCTTACCACCGGCCATGGCCTACTTCTCCAGCGTTGCTGCTTCTCTGAGTAATTCGCTCCGTCTCCAATGATATGGTTGTCAACGAGACCTTAAGCCCTGTCTACCTGCTTGCCTATCTACCTGTACAACGTTCAACATTATGTTCTGCAAGTGTCTACACTTACATTTCTTCTTTACGTGAAATATTAGTTTGATGTTCGTTTATCTCCATAAAAGGTGTACATTTACTTTTTATGTGACGTGTGAAACTCGTACTCGTGGATAGAGTTCAGCAGAGGAAAAATTGTGAAGTTGTCGATGTTTCTATAATCTGGAATACTTCGGGTTTTCTAACGTTAACTGGTCAAATCACCGAAATTTGTAACTGGAAAACTTCATTTCCATAAAAAAAAGTTCGGTGATAATCGTAATTCATTACTTTGACGTTTACAAAATATATGCATTATATTACTATTCTAATGTCGTAATCAGTTGAATAAACATAAACTGATAAGTTTCCTATGGAAATCTAAATTATTCATATAGTATAGTCTAAATTAATGTTTACACTCTTTGGAGCTGAATAACAGAGAATCTATTACAGACAGTGTGACGAGGCTGCATGTATTTGACGCTGTAAGTACAATATTGGATGTGCGCGAACGCGTGTAGTCATTCTGCTATACACAGATCAGTGTTTGGCCACGACTAGCAGCACTACGATAGAAGAGGATATTCTCTCTCTCTGCCTTCATTCATATTAGTTATAAATGCAGTATTATAATTTATAGACAAAATATAAATAAATAAAAGTTAAATTTAACCAAACATAAGGTACTTCTAGGTTAACAAAAGTATAAAACGCTTGTGATTCATAGCATATTTAGGAAACACGTCATACATAGGTTTTTTCCCCCAAGGTTTGGTTCAAAAAGTGTAAATAAATCACCAACAGACTATAGAAGATTCCCTGTTTTTCACGTTCAGAGAGTTGAAACATTAATTAGTGATATCGTGTATGAATAATCGTATATGAATAATCGTGTATGAATAATCAAAAACATGAAATTATTGGGAACATAAATATATTACTAATATGCAAATTCGTATTCCAATGTTTAAAAAGCAAAAAAATTAACACCTACTTAATTTGCTACAAATGTCACTCACAATACAACCGGAATTTCTTTATGTACTTGGTTCGCTGCCAACCTAACAGCAAAACAGTGTGTCAGTGTGCGCGGAGTTGTTTCCCGGTCAGAAGCCGTCATAACAGGAGAACGAACACAGTGTGTGCACT
>NQII01001468.1:415634-482906 GCA_002778355.1 Clitarchus hookeri
GGGGGGGGGGGGGGAATTCCCGGATTTTCGCATGTGGGAATCGTGCCGGATTATGCTGCTGGTCAGCGGGTTTTCTCGGGGATCTCGCGTTCCCCCCTATCCTTGCATTCCGGCGCTGCTCCATACTCGCCTCGCTGCACCCTCATCGGCTCTCAAGACCTCGAAGTTCAGACTTCAGTGTAGTATTACTAAATGCCAACTAGGTGTTTATTATGGCTGATTGTGGTATAAATGGCCGTGTTTCTGATGGCGGTGTTTTAGAATTTACAGCATTTGGAAAACAGTTAGCTTCATGAAAAAAACATTATCAGAGCTTCCCAAATCTCTCCACTCTCCACAGAAGATGGGAATTGTCCCTTAAATCTAATTGGCAAAAATTACTTTACCTCTACGTTGCGTTGAAATTGGGCCGAGTTTGGGAGTGAAAAACTTACCTTTGCGTCGCTCTTAATTAGAATGTTGATACACGATTTATACCTGAACTTAATTACATAGCAAAGTTTGCGCAACTAGCGCCGGGTTAAAAGGGTTTAGAATACCATAAATGCATTATTTTATAATTGTACCAAACGTTGTTCAACTTGTACGTATTGTATGCGATAATATTTTCGTAGAATAAAATACATTTCACACTTCATATTTTTTAAACAATTTATTTTCAAATACAAAATGTTTCTGTTTTGCTGCAGCTATATTAAAAAAATACTAACTAAGTTGTAAAAATGTAAACTTAGAAACTAATGCTGTGGCTACCGCTTGACAAACACTAACATTTGTGAAAAATTGCAACACCAAGAAGGATACATGTGATTGAAATGAACTTTAGACCACAGATTAGGTACACGATAATACACACTCTACTAGGATTACAGAACTGTACATGATATTTGTCCTTGAGAATTCAGTCTGGTGTAAAGCCCCCACGTGCTACGATCAGAGTCCCTAAACGTCGTGGCACGGAATCAAAGAGGACCTGGATATGTTCCTGGGGAATCTCCCTCCACGCGGTTTGTATGCGAGTCCACAAAGCATCAACAGTGGTTGCTGGAGGTACGTGACGAACAAGCTGCCGACCAACCATATCCCAGACATGTTCGATGGGTGGCATATCAGGCGAACGTACAGGCCAGGGAAGTAGTGGTACTTGTCGTTCATTGAAGAAAGCTTGCACATTCCTCGCCACATGTGGCCGGGCATTGTCCTGCTGAAATACGGCATGTGGAGTCGCCTGAAGGAGGGGCAGTACCGCGGGCTCTAAAACCTCCCGGATGTAGCGGTTGTTGTTCAGATCGCCCTCAATACGTGGGAGTCGAGATCGCATGTTGTATCCAATGGCGCCACACACCATCACACTTGGCGTTTGTCCGCTATGCCGCTCCACAATGCAGGCTGCCAGATTGTGGACACCGTGGTAGCGTCTAACACGTATGCGGCCATCACTGTAGGACAGGTTGAAGCGGGACTCGTCCGAAAACACTACATTTTGCCACTCAGCTGGCCAGCGACGGCGTTCACGTGCCCATTGCAGTCTGAGGCGTTTGTGGTTTCTGGACAATGGAAGCCGACGCAATGGCATGCGTGCCACCAGTCCAGTCCGCAGCAGACGGCGTAGAACCATCGACGCAGACAGGTCCACACCCGTTGCAGTGCTCCAGTGTTGAGTCAACACTGTGGACGAGGCTGTACAGTCCGTTATGGCCATGTGTACAAGATTGTACCCATCTCGTGCTGCGGTCACATTGCGTGGTCCAGTACCCGCTCGTCGTAGCGTATGTATGACCCTCTTCTATCCACTGGTGTCACACACGTATCACTGTCGTAGCAGCATGCCCTGTACGAGCCGATATGTCACGGTATGACAAACCCGTTTCCCGGAGACCGATTATTCTGCGCCATATCAGAATGTGATCTGATATGGCGCCCTTTGACGTCGACGAGGCAGACTGGCGCCTGCTTCCAATTTGTTTGACGGCTCTTCACTGAGTGAGCTAGGTACAACACTCGCCTCTCCGGTCGCACAAGAGAGGGCGCTACTGGGCCTACGTCCACGCCATCTCTCTGCAATTATAATCACGTATTGATGGTACACTGATTCACACGGGCCATTCTTTTTGGGTGTTGCAATTTTCACAAACAATAGTGTAATCACAATATGTAATCACCAAATAATAGTTCATGCACTTTTAAAAAAATGTTGAAAATATTAAAACATTTTTTTATATTTAACGTTGTTTTTCATGTATGTGGCCTGTTATTTGGAGCTTCTTGTTTGCACTCAAGGGCTAGAAACTGCGCTGTGATGTGCTTAGTCGCATCTGTTAACAGTAGGACTTTATTGCACGCGATGAAAGCCCGCAGATTAAACTAAGCCCGCAGCTCGTACTATCATACCTGTAAGAAAAGTGCAAAGACTAACTCTAAAAATCCTATTATTTTTTTTTACCATTTTCACGATTTTTTCCTCCTTGATTCGCTTAATATGATAAAAGCAAAATCATACGGGCTTAGTNTTTTTTTTACCATTTTCACGATTTTTTCCTCCTTGATTCGCTTAATATGATAAAAGCAAAATCATACGGGCTTAGTTTACTGATTTCTTACACCGGTCTGTTAAGCTGAAAAACGTGTTCTTAGTGAACGTGTAAGTATTGGAATTAAAGAAGGAATTTCTACCAAACTGTTCATGATCGTTACGTACGTATCGTGCAAGAATATCCTCGACATGTGGCGCGTAGGAAATTGCAATATTTTATATCGTGTTTTATTGCGGGGTGAGCTATACATATATACTAAAATATTAATTTATATTTAATTATTTGACTGGCCACTTTATGATTTAAAGTCTAATTGGAGAGTCCCCAGAAGCAGAGAATAAGGATAATAAGTAATTTACCACATTTAATAAAATATCTTATCCATTAAAAAATACTTACGTTATGGTTTTCCTTTACTCATTAAAAAATACGTCTAAATGTTGTGCGGTAATTAAACTGTAGACTAGCAGAGCAAGAATACAAATGAAATAAAAAAATAAAAAATGTAATTTGCTAATAAATCATTATGTCTCTAGAGCCAAGTTAAAATTTTGGTGGCGGGTGATTGGTTGAACGCAAGACGAGTGCATCCACTATGAACCACACATTTTTGTAAATGTTCAAGGCAGACGTTTCTTACGTGGACAAAATCGACGATGGTGAACCGAGCTCCAGTGTCAAGTGTTTCACCTCGCATGTTCCTCGTTGGTGTGGCGTACGTGTGCACGGTCCAGAGGGTCACCTTGCCACGTCATGAAGCTCCCCTTCCACCAATCCCTGCAAGGCGTCCCCCCCCCCCTTCTTCACTCTCCCAGACCCTGGACCTGGTTCACCGCCCTTCTCCATTCAACACTCCCGCCCAGCTCTCGTACTCCATACACGACTGTATATACTTAGGAGATGCTCACCTGAGACAGTCATGGCGGGGGANGGGGGAAGAGGGGGGGATATTCCCCTCCCAGCCGCTCACTCTCTAAGTTACTAACAAATTCACACGCACAAACCTCTTATACGCCGTTCACAACGGTTGCCGACTGGAGTGTAGTGAAGAGATGTCAGGCTTCCACCCACCCGGCGCTTGATGTGCGTAGCAGAGTGTTTGAAATTCTGTTTTGTTTTTTACGAAACTATTAAACGTGCCACCAGTATGTTTGCTTACGAAAAGACATCATACCACAGATGAGGACGAAATGGTGCTTATAAAGTTACCACGCATACTGGAAATATTATTTTGAAGCCTTCCAATATAGTTAAAAAAAAANGGGGGGCTTTTTCAGACTGCCATGTATTAAAACATACTAACCGGACTCGAGCCAAACTGCGATAGCAGACTGTATTCAACTTGGCTACAGAATTTTCACCATTAAAATGATAGGAACACCGCTGAAACTCCTATAGGTACACACATTTCAAAACTCTGCGCGTAGCGGCGATGGCGCTTTTGTATGGCGTGCCAGTCTGACCCTTATAGCTCCCGCGTTTCCCGGCCAAAAAAGGAGGAAAGCTATGTAGGCAGGCGGGCCCCTTAACATCTATCTTGAGATCCAATGAGGGTGAAAGGAGGTGAGTGTGGAGCGGCACCGGAATGCCATGGCGGGGTAAAGTGAAGAACCCCGAGAAAACCCGCAGACCAACGACATCGTCCGGCACGATTCCCACATGCGAAAATCCGAGAGCAACCCGCCAGGAATCGAACCCAGTTCGCCTTGGATGTAAGCGAGTAGTCTACGTCCTCCCCCCCCCCCCTCAGGGTTGCCAACTTCTTCATATTTGTCCTGAGGGACACTTCCAACAATTAGACATACACGTGACCTCAGTAAAATGACAAAAAAAATTGTAAAAAAAAAATTAAATACTGCGTGCAATGTGAAAAAGTCAGTATTATACGTGCATCAATCAACATTTTCTCTGTGCATTATGGCCGCTGGTCGACGGGATTTCTCGGGGATCTCCCGTTTCCTCCACCCTTGCATTCCGGCGTTGCTCCATTCCCACTTCATTCCTCCCTCATCGGCTCTTAAGACCTCGTTGATAAGAGCCACCCCAATCTCTCAACTCAACTCAACTCTGCGCATTATGCAACAAAGGATTAGTTGAAACTGTAATCATGTTTCAGAGTGACAGTTGACACCAACACGCACTGGACTTGTCGGCGATAATCGTAATGATTTGTGGTACTTGGGTTTAGCATTCGAGTTAATGTTACTTGTAATAGCGGAGGTGGTAAATTACTGACGCTGTGTATATCGAGTATTCTGTTTATTTTCGAAGAATTCTGAGATACGGAATATACGACGTCCCATACGGGATAATCCTTTCAACAGCACGTTACGGGGAATCTTGAGCAACGCGGGACAGTTGGTCACCTTGCCGTTCACGGTTAGAGTAAAATACAAATGAGAAAATAATGAAGAGTCCATTGCCACTGCAAGAAGGGGTGGAATTATTCAGTTCAGTGGAGACAGCGGCCGAGAGCTGTTGGGCGAGAGCTGCTCCGCGCGTGCATATCACCTGTCAAAGTAAACCTACGTTGCGCAGCGCGGTATTCAACAGCGCGGCAGTAGAGAGGGATGCTATCAGTTTGGGGTTGTTACGAGTTGTGATCAGGGCCTAGCTGAGCGGCCTGTCTGATCACAACTTCACATATTCATCCAGGACACAGGTCGTGATTGCTGAAATTAGTTATGCAATCGCAAACCACACAAATCTGCTCAACCGGCCAATAAACGGGGACAACACAGCCGATATAGGGCAGCGTAACCCGTGGATGGTGTCTCTTTGTCGTCGGGCCACTGGAACGAGAAGAACACTGAAGATGGGTATGTCCGGGCGTGGACTTCCGCCATCTTAATCGACCTCCGTAATCATGATCAAGGTGGGGACTCTCCAATTAGACTTTAAATCATAAAGTGGCCAGTCAAATAATTAAATATAAATTAATATTTTAGTATATATGTATAGCTCATCCCGCACATATTGAAACATGTTTATATTGAAATAATATTGTACAACCTTAACGTTAAATAAACCCCTTTTATATAGTGTTCATTACATAACTCTTGTCAATAACTTGCTAGGCCCATATAGCCCCGTTATGGTATGATGATGAACTATAAATCATATCATAACAGTTTGTATAGCGTTATGTGGTTTTCCTCCCTCCAGCGGTGAGCGTTCGAGTGAGCCCTGCCCTATTCTGCCTTCCCTGTGGCCCCCCTCCCCCCTCAAAGCTGTGCGGATATTATTTTCTCATTTGAACTTTACTACAATTGAAAACTTTCACAATCGAGCTTTGGTAAAATGAATCCCTGGTACGTTAACACTGAGTACGTTACACATTTACTGACAATTAAGACACGCTATCGGTGAGTGGCCTGTAAACACGACTGCAAGATCGCCATGTCTGTTGGTCTCTGTATTCCTACTTAAAATCGCTCCACTTGTTCACATTACACAGGACCCGAATATTGTACTAAAAATAATTAATTATGTTTCTTGGTGTTCGAAGCTGCGGGGTTCCTTGGCGGCGCGGGATTTGCGTACGTAATCTACGGGTCCGTCCCAGATCCAGGACTTACGTCTACAGGTCTTCATTAAGTTTTGTGTTGTTATTTGTTCTAGTAGAGCGCGCCTTCCCCTCCACAATTCAGAAACAAACTGGACGCGCGGCTGGGCAATGGCGGAGTACANTGTTCTAGTAGAGCGCGCCTTCCCCTCCACAATTCAGAAACAAACTGGACGCGCGGCTGGGCAATGGCGGAGTACACAAAGCCTCTCTCACAACTGTTGTAAACTCGAGGGTTTATTGACTCGTCCAGTGGTGATAGGCGGAGTATGTGAAGTAGCTAGCTGGGGGGGGGAGGGGTCTTGTTCCCATGCCGTCTTATCGCTGGCCAGACGTAAAGACTCCTCCCGGCAGGAGACCGGGAATTCCTCCTGAGTCAACGAACTCCCCTGCTCTCTCGAGGGCCACTCGCGCCCTGGCTGGTTCACACAATCCTTCACTTCCCTGCCAGCGAGGCCTTCTTCATGTAGCTCCTACCCTACCACCATCTTAAGGCTGGTTCACACCACCCCAGTTCGTCCGGCCAGCTCACGGTCTCCCTCTCTCTCTCTCTCTTCATTCCCGGGGCCGCGGTGGCTTAGCGGTTAGCCTGCTCGCCTCCCTCCAAGGTGAACCGAGTTCGATCCCCGGTCGGGTCACTCCCGGCTTTTCGCATGTAAGAATCGTGCTGGACGATACCGTTGGTCGGCGGGTTTTCTCGGGGATCTCCCGTTTCCCCGCCCTTTCATTCCGGCGCTGCTCCATTCTCGCCTCAATCACTCTAATCGTCTCTCGAGACTTCGCTGTTACGAGCCACCCAAATCTCTTCACTCACTCACTCTCTCCATTCCCAGCTGTTCAAGGCTGTGTTCGACTTCAGTGCAATGTGCCCTTGATCTCTTGCCCTTGATCCCTGTTGCGTGTCATGAGCCATTGTTCTCTTCATGAGAAATATTTGCTAGTGAATTCGAACACCCGTGTTTGCTTCCATCTCCAGATGTATTCTGTCGAATTCCATTCTATGCAAGTTTAATTTGTCTTTGTGACGTCAGCAAGTGTTCTCCGCGGTCGTGCAGAGTTGCAAATACGTACAAATGAAATATTTCAAACATTTGCGCATCGGGAAACGATCTAGGGTTCGAGAAGGGCTAGTGACTCGTGCCTTTGGCTGAAGGTACATCCTAGGATGCATATGGGCCCTTGCTGTGAGCTCGGACAGCGACAATGTGACGTCACATCCGGGATGCACTTTTCAAGAGTAGGAAGCCAAGTAACGACCCGTGGCTGGTGAATTCGAACACGGCCGAAGGCTGGTTTGCATGATCGCCATTTGTCCAGCCAGATAAACCTTGTTCACGCAGTCTCTCTCCATGTTCTGCTATTCAAGGCTGGTTCTCATGATCTGCATTTGTGCTGCCAGCTAACCCTTGTTCACACCATCTCTCCATTTCTAGCAAGTTTAGGTTGACTCACATGATAGCTTTCTGTCCCACCATCTAAGCTTTGCTCACATCGTGTCTCAATTTCCAACTAGTCCAGGCTGGTTTCCACAATCACTATTATCTACTACCTGATACTAGTTCACGCGGTCTCTCTAGGCAATGCTAGTTCTAAACATCGCCTACTTCCCGTCTACTAAATGCGGGTTCAAGCACTTGCATNGCGGTCTCTCTAGGCAATGCTAGTTCTAAACATCGCCTACTTCCCGTCTACTAAATGCGGGTTCAAGCACTTGCATACGGTCAGCGAAGTCTTGTTCACGCCTTCTCCTCTCCCAGCTGGTTCAAACGATAACCACTGACTAGATCCCATCTGCTCGACTCACCTGCCACCACGTGGCTCCTTTGCTAACTCTGTACTCTTTGTATTTTGTACAGATATTTGTGAAACTTTATGGATGTTGAGTACATTTCGAGTCTTTTTTCATATGCGTGTAAGACGTCCTGCTTTTCGCAGGACAGACTTTTTTTTATTTTAAAAGCATTGCCCTACGGGATGCGATAAACCAAATAAAGAAATGGAATGTCCTTCTTTGGCCAAGAGTCCTGTGAAAAGTCCGACTTTTTACAAACAAACAAACACTGAAAATTTAAATTATTTACATTTGCAGATTTATGAACTTATTTTACAAAATAACACGTTGCTGCCTGTCATTCATTCTAACAGGATTTCTTATAACAAGTGACCTGCTTCATGTAATGAATAAAATTTGGTCATCGTATATTTGTGTGAGGCCGCATTATGAGCGGTACGTTTTCTGTACAGTAGAACCTTCTTATTGCGTAGTATTGGCATCATTACCTGTTGAAGTCATTATTTAAATATTTAAAAGATGGATGAGTAGAGGCACCTGGTTTTCGCAAAAAGATTTCAGGACAAGTTGTGTTCCAATGCACTTTACTTCAGAACCACTTTGGTGATTGTATCAATTGAATTATTACTAGAAAACCTGAAAAATTCGCGAGTGCAATGGATTGTAGGCTATACTCCATTTTCGTATGCAAACTCATGTATATATATATCAGTTCATTGGTTACTTGTATTAGCGGAAGACGGTTATTTGGTCTGCATTTTACAGTGTATTTATTATAGGCTCAGAGATGTCCAGGAGGTGTAATTTAACGGGTGGACCAATAGCATTAGCAATACAAACGTACGGGGTTTTGAATTCTAGCTTGTCCCGAAATGAAAACGCGAATTTTTCAGGTCTCTAATTATGACGCGTCCTCTCTTTCTGCCCGCGAGTCACGGAGGTCAGTAACGGATAAACTTAATTCTGATTGGTTCACTCACGTAACAAACTGCGTTCATACAAAGACAAGCGGCCAATAGTCAAATGAAGACTGCGAGTGTGCACACAGGATATTGAAGTCTAGCCTCCGCGTAAATCTTTCCGCGAAAAACAGATGGCCCCATGTATGAGTAATAGAAACTAATCTACTTTTCCGAACTGAAGCACTGTAGCTTATAATTCAATGACAATGGCTACATAGCAGTTCACTTGAGGAAAAATACTGTATCATTTTAATCTAATTTTTTTTGTGAGGAAATTTGAGGGAAATGGGGCAAAGTGTAGGCAATGTTTTTTATTTTCATACAGTTTTTTTTAATAACTTTGGTAGGTCATACATATATCAGAGTTCTCCATCGTATCGAATTTCGTTAATGATCTTTTTTAAATTGACCTGCCAAGTAGCGTAACGAGGCGATGGAGAACTGTACTAAGTTATCTTCAGGAAACATTAAGCCGCCTTTGAAATGCAACGACGTCGTTCTTTTGGTGATGCAGCGGCACCATATGTCATACTGCAAATGTATGTTGCTTATTATGAGACTATTATGATAAATGGTACGTACGGATATTAATGTGTATATGTACGTGTATGAATGTGCTCTCAGCTATGTAAGTATTATTTTACATGAAAAAATCGGGTGAGGTATTTAACGAAATTATTCCCGTATGAATAAATTTCTTTTTCAGTTAGATAACACTGCCATTTCTGTCAAACACCCGGTGGGCTCTAATCGGAAATCTGAAAGAAAAAATAACGTTGTCAGTCCTGCAGCAGTATGTTGTCCGCCAACCTGACAAAGAGTGAAGGTGTTACATAGCCAAGGGGCCNTAACGTTGTCAGTCCTGCAGCAGTATGTTGTCCGCCAACCTGACAAAGAGTGAAGGTGTTACATAGCCAAGGGGCCGTAGTGTGAATATATGGAGTAGAGTGCGCATATAAGTCTCCCAGTAACCAATCCCCATGCTCCGGCATTGAACTGCTTTCCTCCAACAAAATTTTGCCAAAACCCCAAGAGGCTTTAACTTAGGTTAGTTAACTGTTTCCTGAAATAAATGCTTTGATGTGCTCGACTNTTTGCCAAAACCCCAAGAGGCTTTAACTTAGGTTAGTTAACTGTTTCCTGAAATAAATGCTTTGATGTGCTCGACTCTTTTTGACTAAGTTGTAATGCAAATCATATACAGAATGTTCGGAAACTCAGTGGCCAAACTCCAGACATAGTTTCTTTAAACCAATAGTGACACAAAAGCCGTATAAACTTATATTTGGAAACGTATTTTTGTATCAAATAATTGTGTTGGAATTTGCGGTGTACAACGCCTGGAGAACAAGGCGTGTAGGACAAGTTGCATAGGAAGTAGGCGCGCGACACTGCGCATGTAATAATGTAGTGTCGAGCTCCTGTGACCTATGCAACTTGTCCCACACGCATGATCGCACCGCCTTGTTCTCCAGGCGTTGTACGCCGCAAATTCCAACACAATTATTTGATATAAAAATACGTTTCCACATATAAGTTTACAGGGCTTTTGTGTCACTATTGGTCCAAAAAAACTATGCCTGGAGTTTGGGGACCGAGTTTCCGAACATTCTGTATAATCACGTTACGCAAAATGTTCTGATTTTTCGTTATCGCTCCCAAACCAGGAGATCTATTTCCGCGTTTGAGGCCGAGGAGCTCGGAGGTGATAAGGGCGACACGGCCACGCGCATCAAGTGCACCATCGCCACTAAGCGCAAGGTTGGGAACTGGCGCGCAGTGTTCAGTCATTCTGCCTCTACCTATGAGAATTTCAGGGCTGACCCGACCCTATACGGTAATTTTACAGGCGTAAAGTGTGGAACAAGGTTCAATGCAGTGAGGGCCCTGTATGTATATGATGCGTATATTTTTTAGATACAGCGCTATGAAGAAGTAATTTTTAGTTATTTTGGAGTACTGTACTCTGAAATGGCGCTTCTACTGCACGTGGCGTCTTGAAAGCACGCAACAGTCCTCGTGTGAAGTATGTGTTCTTTTTGCAGACCAGTATGTTGGACGCATGTGTAATAGTTGCGTGTAAAAAAGGAAATTGCAAACACACGGTAGCGCAGTTCAAGCGCTAGTTAGACGAGAGTCCTACAGCGCGGGTTAGAGTTCAAACCAAATGCAAACAGACGTTACAGCCATTGTTGAAACACGTGAGTTTGACACTCGTTTTGGTGATTTTTTTAGTTAATATTGGCAATATGCATAGAAGACGAGACTCGATCTACCTCATCTTTAGTCTGTGGTAGTTACTGTTTTCATGTATTAATTTACCTTATATTATGCAATTTTAAATTTAAAAATTCTCGTTTCGGACATGCCTTACTGTGCCGCATGGTATTTTATTCACTGCACGTTGTCTAATTTCTATAAGCAAGTTTCTTTTAATTGTATAACACGAAAACATAGAAACTGGCAATTTGAAAAGTAATTACTAGACACCTGAAAGATTCGCGAGTTCAATGACCTGTAGGCTATACTCTATTTTCGTATGCAAAATTATGCAGATATCACTGTTCATTGGTNTCGCGAGTTCAATGACCTGTAGGCTATACTCTATTTTCGTATGCAAAATTATGCAGATATCACTGTTCATTGGTTTCTTGTTGTATTAGCGGAAGACGTTGATTCGGTCTGCATTTTACTGTGTATTTATTATAGGCTCAGAGTTGTCCAGGAGGTGTAATTTAACGGGTAGACCAATAGCATTAGCAATGCAAACGTACGGGGTTTTGAATTCTAGCTTGTCCCGAAATGAAAACGCGAATTTTTCAGGTTTCTACATATGACGTACCACTATCCACTTCTAAGTGAGATTAAATTTACTTCAACTCCGTTGACTGAAAGTAAAGTCCAAACTGAAGTAGTTGTTTCAATTCCCAAGGCTNGTAAAGTCCAAACTGAAGTAGTTGTTTCAATTCCCAAGGCTACCTGGAAAATCAGTTTAAGTCGTATTTTGTTCGTAAAAGATATATTTCACCGCTCTAGATGTACNTCAGGTTTCTACATATGACGTACCACTATCCACTTCTAAGTGAGATTAAATTTACTTCAACTCCGTTGACTGAAACTAAAGTCCAAACTGAAGTAGTTGTTTCAGTTCCCAAGGCTACCTGGAAAATCAGTTTAAGTCGTATTTTGTTCGTAAAAGATATATTTCACCGCTCTAGATGTACNTTCCCAAGGCTACCTGGAAAATCAGTTTAAGTCGTATTTTGTTCGTAAAAGATATATTTCACCGCTCTAGATGTACCTTCCACTCCCTCACTCATGTATTTCGTATTTATTTATTCATTAATTTTTTGTTAAAAATGCGTGTACAAACAATTTTTCACTGACTTAAAACTTTTGAAATCAGCGTATTGAAAAAGTCCCTGTTGCTAACTGTAAAGTTGGAACGTTTTCGGAAAAGTCGTTTCATGCATTACGGTCTGTTAAATGTTTTGGTGTTAAAGTTTGTGGGCACATTTTGTTTCTGTTTGTTTTACTGTCTTATTGCGCAATAAGAATTAAAATATCAGTAATGACACTAGAAAGTCGAGAAAATTGTTATTTGCCAGCATATCTTCTAAAACACTTTAATGTCCTGGTCATTTTTTTTAATGGGTGAGTCATTTTTGACTAGACTTGGCATTTACCAGATCAATCATGAAAGTTATCTTATGAATGTCATAATTAATTCTCATTGGCTCAAGGAAATGGTGAAGTAGCTGCGCTCGCACACACACACACACAACCACTTCTTAAAAAAAAAAAAAACTAGCATTTGCACATTACTACGGAACCTAGGAAAACGACAACATTTCTCGCGATAAACTATCATCTGTTCATATCGGAAAGACGTTTACATTCATTACAAATTACAGTTTTATTTTATGGATGCATGAATCAACGGGATTAGGTCCATAGTGGAATTATATAAGCCAAACAGAAAATTAGTATTTATGCACGGCTGTTTGAAATGTCAAGTTTAACCCGAACAGCTCGTAGAAGGAATTGTGGATAGAGTGTGCATGCGAGTTGCGCAGTAGCCATATAATGTGTTCCAGCACTGAACTTCTTTTCTGTCAATGGCACTATCAAAAACAACATGGATAGTATTTAATGTTAGAATACTGGTTATATAAGTAAGTGCTCTGAAGTCTTTGTGCACTTCCTCTAAACTAGTCTGAAAGCAACTGGAATATATCAAGCTAGTTAAAATATTCCATCCATATACAATATTTGGTCTGTCGGGATTTCAAATGCATACAAACAGTTCTCTCAACGTTGACCCCGTCACTTTGGCATTAGTGTAGGGAACAGAGCCGCCTGTGGCTGCACTGATGTGTAAGGTGGCAACACTGCGGCCAAGCGAGCAGAAGGAAGTGCGGCGAGACGAACGGCGTGGTAACACCTCCGCCGCACCGCGCCGGCTGATTGGCCTGGCCTCCTGTAATTAGATCATAAATCCCGTGTCCGGGATAGTTACGAGGAGCAGCGAAGCTGAGAGTACACACGCACATACTCACACCTGTTAACGGGTCCGCTGGTTGGAGGCAGGTTTATTCCCTCTGAGTGAGGCCGGCTTCGGATTGGTTCTGTTCGTTTTCTAAAAGGTCACGTGACCCCATTTAAACCTTTCAGTCATAGCGTTTCACGCCTGGGACGCAGAGCACTTAAGGCGCCCGTCTACCTGCAACTTTTTCCCACGTTTAGGCCGAGAAGCGCGGGAACGATAAGGNACGCAGAGCACTTAAGGCGCCCGTCTACCTGCAACTTTTTCCCACGTTTAGGCCGAGAAGCGCGGGAACGATAAGGGCGACACTGCCAAGCGCATCAAGTACGCCATCGCCACTAAGCGCAAGGCTCTGAACTGGCGTGCAGTGTTCTCGTCGNACGCAGAGCACTTAAGGCGCCCGTCTACCTGCAACTTTTTCCCACGTTTAGGCCGAGAAGCGCGGGAACGATAAGAGCGACACTGCCAAGCGCATCAAGTACGCCATCGCCACTAAGCGCATGGCTCTGAACTGGCGTGCAGTGTTCTCGTCGTGCTGCGTGTACCTATGGGACTTTCAGCGGTTACCATATTATTTTATTAGTGGGAAGTCTTTAGGAAGGTTCAGTGCAGGCGCCTATAGTAGTTTTGTATGTATCTGATGCGTGCATTTTGAGCTACAGCGCCTTGGAAAGGCCGTTTTTAGCGGTTTTGGAGTACTCTGAATTGATGTTTCTAACGTACGTGATATTTTGAAAGTACTTAACAGCTCTCGTCTGAAATGTGTGTTCTTTCCGTAGATCAGCACGTTGGACGTACGCTTAATAGTTTCGTTGAAAAACGTGTATTTGGAACACTCTGCAACGCAGTTCAAGCGCCAGGTAGACGGGCGCCTTGAGGGTTCCGCTCGCCCGGCGCTTGAACTGCGGCTCAGAGTGTTTGAAATCCTTGTTTTCTGACGAAACTATCAAACGTGCCCCCAAGTATGTCTACCTACGAAAATACATCACACCCCAGGTGAGGAAGGAATTGTACTATAAAGTTACCACGCGTGCCGGAAAACGGATTATCCAGACTGACGCATCTTAAAACAAACTTGCCGGACACGAGCTAAAACTACGGCAGGAGACTGTATTGAACCTCGTTACAGAATGTTCTAGAAGACTGCGCGCCAGTTGAGAGCCCTGGGCGTAGCGGCGACGGCAGCGTTACCAACCAGGGAACATTCTCGCTGCACGAAGTAGCCAATGAAACGACAAGGCCCTTTCCCAGAGCCTCGCGCAGGCAATCAGAGAACGGGCACGCCCATGTCAAAGCAACGGCCACGTCGTGTCTGTGTATTCGTCTACTCCGCGATGAAACTGAGCTGCAACATGGCGGCAGGCAGCTGGGCGTAAACAAGCGAACTGCAGTCATCACCAGCCGGTGTTTACGACCCGCGGGCAGAGAACCGCGCGGCAGGACGTGGAACCAGCGCTCTCCGGGCGATTTGGGAACGCGCCCTTTTCGTGTTGATTATTTGTTATGGCGGCGGCGTTGGCGGCGAGTAGGAGAGGCCCGGCCCGGTACGAGATGCGCCGTGGGAATGAAACGCAGTAGTTTACGGTTGTGCTAGGTCCGCCCGGCGTTGTGCCGTAAACAACGGTAACATACTCTGCCCCCTCCTCCTCCCCTCTAATCAACCTCCCCCCTTCCTCGGGGGGAATTACCATAGAAGAGTTGTGAGGCAGGGGACAGGATAGATGAAGACAAAACCAGCCCGGAACTAGGTGCTGGGTCGGTCGTATGTGGCTCGCGTGTAAAGAAGCACTTCTCAAAGTCCGGTTTCCGCTTTGCCTCTCTTCACACAACTACGTGTCCATCCACCTAATGAGCAGGCGCTCGTCTAGTAAACTGTCACTCGCGTAAACACACTGCCGCCACGTCAATCCTCAACACCAGCGCGTATCAACGTTTACTATACTCAGGTTTGCAGGAAAAAGAGATTCCTCATAGGAGGGGGCCCGCGGTGGTGTAGTGGTTAGACTACTTGCCTCCCACCTAGGTGAACCGGGTTCCATTCAAGGCGGGGTCGCCCCTTGATTTTCGCATGTGGTGATCGTGGCGAACGATGTCGCTGGTTGGCGGGTTTTCTTGGGGATATCCCGTTTCCCTTGCTCCTTCATTCCGGCGTTGCTCCACACTCACCTCGCTCCACCCTCATCGGCTCTCAAGTACTCGATTTTAAGAGTCGTCAAAATCTCTCCTCTCTCTCACTCGTAGGAGACTTTGGCGTATAGGTTCTTTTGATGCAGAGACGTATCTAGGTTTTCCTTCACATGGGGCAGAAATTGTGATTTGAGCCCCCCCCCCCCAACCTCCAAACTCTTCAGCAATAAACGTACCTTGCATAATTTGTTTTGCTTTCGTGTGCATTATAGTGTTAGTTCCACCTGCTACCTGGCGCGTGGACATACCTGAAGTGTGTTTGTTTTCGAAAACAATTTTTCACCTGCACACAATCTTCTTGCACACGTCCAACGTGGTGCGAAGACGATGTCACACACAAGATGCTATCCTCGGGAAGTTCATCGAAATACCCTAAGTGTTAAGTATGATGTAGATAAGGACGATGACACGTGGAGTCGTAAAGCAGTTAGTGTGGAAGAGAGTTATATTATTTTGAGTTATTTATATAGATTTGGTCTTCAACGTATAACTTCTAAAGCTGGAAGTAGACTTTCGGAGTTTTTTTTTTTTTTTTTTTTTTTTTTTTNTGGTTTTTTTTTTTTTTTTTTTTTTTTTTTTTTTACGTAAACGTCATAATTGTGGAAACCCGACGGTTTACCAGTCCTGCGCCAACACCGTTGATGACGAGAAGAAAATATAATGTATTACAGCGGCTTTCCTTTGGCGCAATATACATGATGTGGTTTTATTATTTGAAGTTTAATATTTTTTAAGAGTGTCATGCTTAATTATATTCTGTTCTTGTGCCAACACCTGGAGTGTATTCTGATTGAATTGTCCATTCTGTCTCTTTGTGTATAATTCCCATAAATTGTAGCAACACAGTCAGAAATAAAAAAAATATGTAAATAAAAACATATAAAGATTTTAAAGAAATGTTATTCATGCAATATATAATGAAACTGAGTGCGCACGAATACGATGCGTTATCTCTTTGGGGCAATTTTGTGGACTCGGTTAATCTTAGTTTGGGAATAGCCTAAAAGTATATCTTGAGAAGGGTTTGAGNCTTTGGGGCAATTTTGTGGACTCGGTTAATCTTAGTTTGGGAATAGCCTAAAAGTATATCTTGAGAAGGGTTTGAGGAAAGTTGAAAGTAACCATGAATGGACTATACTTGTATCTACCAACGAAGATGTCGAATGGGAGGTAGGTTTCTCCTCGCGAGAAGGATGAAGCTGGGAGGATCGTAAAGTGCGGCCACTCCTTCAGGGAACAAGTTGTATACATGTCGATGGTCAGGGACGCCCGAGGGAGGAGTGGGCAGGGGGAACCTGAATTAAACGGCAGGTACTAGTAATGAGCGAGGTGGAGGGGGAAGCATGAGTCAGCGGCCTGCNTTCACACACACACACACACGCACCGCAGGGTAGCCGTCGACGGACCCGCGGCATCTGACAGCGACGACTTGATATACGCAGTGCCGCCAACACTCTCCCTTCCTTCCCAGCCGCAGTGCACTTGTGAGCGGAGTGGAGAGATTTAGGCGGCTCTTAACATCGAGGTCTTGAGAGCCGACGAGGGTGATGCGAGGCGAGTGTGGAGCAGGAGTGTGCAAGGGCGGGGAAACGGGATATTCCTCAGAAAACCCGCCGACCAGCGGCATTGTCTGGCACGATCCCCACACGCGGAAATCCGGGAGCGACCCTGTCGGGAATGAAACCCGTTTCGTCTAGGCGGGAAGCGAATAGTCTCACCACTACACCACCGCGGCACCTTGTTAGGAAGTGAAGTGTTGCTTTCGTACCTTGCAACGCTGTTGAGGGTTTAGAATGAGGTAATAATATCTACATAGTTGAGAGTAGTCCCCGTCCTGAACGACGCATAACAGCTCTGCCGAAGACTCGCAAGGCATTCACCTCCGTCCTTGAAGAAAGTGGTTCCCGCGGACTTAGAATCACAAGACTGAACGCCAGGAAGAAAAGGACAAGGAATCGCTGAAGGTACTCCAACACAACTTTAAACGGCTGATATTGTGTCAGGACTGGAGGAGATATCAGAATCTCCTTAGCTTACTTAAAGCAACTTTGCACTCAGTGGTCCAATCAAATGTCCTTTTTGCCTCAGTCACTTCATTCAGTGGCTTGGCTATCGTGGTAAACCCAGGTACACATTGACGGTGATAGGCACATCATCCTAGAAAACTCCACACTTCGGGTTTGTCAGTTGGTGTCACCCATAGTCTTCTTGCTTTGGTCTTCTCGGGGTCTGTTTCGATTACATGGGCCGACACTACATTTCCCAAGGAATTTATTTTCTTTTGAAACAGGTGACACTTCTTAGGAAGTAGTTTCAAGTTGGCTGCGGCAACTTTCTGGAGTACATAATATAGGTGTGATATGTGCCCTTCTAATGTCCTTCCTGTCACAACAATATCATCTGGATAAACTTGACAGATATAAAAAGGAGGACTTTATCTATCAGGCGTTCGAATGTGGCAGGGGCATTACACAGCCCAAAAGGCATAACTTTGAATTGCCAAGATTCTTTCCCTTTAACACAAAAAGTAGTCTTCTGTTTACTTTCTGAAGCCACCTCGCACTGTCAGTACCCACTCTTCACATAATATACCTATTCACATTTCTAAACAGCATTAGGTTACATAAGAGAGCAGGTACGCCCTTAAACAATATTTCTGAATATACTTTTCCTTTCACCGCCAATGTCCAGCGGCCATTGAAATTGTGGTCTCTAGTTTTTTTGAATCGGAACTCAACATGTACTACCCTCCACCCCCCTCCCAATTTGAAACCGTTCCACCGACACTGGCTTCATATCCCAGGTTAATAAGCTCATATTTTGTAATTTTTGCCACGTGTGGGTTGGCGTTGTCTGCCAAGGATAACGACGGCTGCTTTTTGCACAACAGCCGGTGAGTTTAACCAATTTCTGCACATTGCTGGACTGTGGTGGTGGTTTTGCCAGGAGGAAATGACTTGCGATGGACAAGACCCAGGCCGCGTTCACAGACACACGCTCTCGTGTACTTGTCCCTGATCCCTTCACTTCCCACAATCCTCCACGTTCCCTTCTTCCCCTTCGTGGCGAAGTGGGTATCATTTCCAACAACCGTCTTCGTTTCGCAATTTGCAAAGCCTAAACGAAAAAAAAATTCATCAATTAAAATAATTTCCTTTTATTGCCTCCGTTTGTGTCGGTACTAAGAATAGTGTCCAGCAAAAGGCAGGAAGAAACTGCAAAACTGTTTTAAACCATTGCAAAACGAAACTTACGATGTAGGGCATGTGAAGAGGACGTCACCCGGGCCCTTAGATGAAGGGGACATTACCGTGAATTCGGACAGCCACTATGTGACGNGCAGGGGCATTACACAGCCCAAAAGGCATAACTTTGAATTGCCAAGATTCTTTCCCTTTAACACAAAAAGTAGTCATCTGTTTACTTTCTGAAGCCACCTCGCACTGTCAGTACCCACTCTTCACATAATATACCTATTCACATTTCTAAACAGCATTAGGTTACATAAGAGAGCAGGTACGCCCTTAAACAATATTTCTGAATATACTTTTCCTTTCACCGCCAATACCCAGCGGCCATTGAAATTGTGGTATCTAGTTTCTTTGAATCGGAACTCAACATGTACTACCCTCCACCCCCCTCCCAATTTGAAACCGTTCCACCGACACTGGCTTCATATCCCAGGTTAATAAGCTCATATTTTGTAATTTTTGCCACGTGTGGGTTGGCGTTGTCTGCCAAGGATAACGACGGCTGCTTTTTGCACAACAGCCGGTGAGTTTAACCAATTTCTGCACATTGCTGGACTGTGGTGGTGGTTTTGCCAGGAGGAAATGACTTGCGATGGACAAGACCCAGGCCGCGTTCACAGACACACGCTCTCGTGTACTTGTCCCTGATCCCTTCACTTCCCACAATCCTCCACGTTCCCTTCTTCCCCTTCGTGGCGAAGTGGGTATCATTTCCAACAACCGTCTTCGTTTCGCAATTTGCAAAGCCTAAACGAAAAAAAAATTCATCAATTAAAATAATTTCCTTTTATTGCCTCCGTTTGTGTAGGTACTAAGAATAGTGTCCAGCAAAAGGCAGGAAGAAACTGCAAAACTGTTTTAAACCATTGCAAAACGAAACTTACGATGTAGGGCATGTGAAGAGGACGTCACCCGGGCCCTTAGATGAAGGGGACATTACCGTGAATTCGGACAGCCACTATGTGACGTCACGAGTACCCGTCATTTGGTAGAACAGGCGTTTGGCAGAACGTCTGTTCTGCCAAATGCATGTTCTGCCAAATGTCTGTATGTGATTTAAGAGAGAAGTTTTGTGTAATACTCCTGTTCGGTAAAACGCCGCTTCCTCGGTGTCTCAGCTAGCAGTGCCCTTCTCTAGGGCACGAAGCCAGGCAAGGACTCCTAGCTGATGACAGACCAAGTTTCGACGTCATGCCTATATAGCAGATTGCTAAAGTAGATTTCGGAACACCAGGTAATCAAATTATACGTCCAAATTGACATCCGGTGTCTTACTTAATCCTGGCACTGAGGCAGTCGCCGGATATTGACTCCGCTGAAGACTGAATATCGCTGCAGATCTAAATTGTATTATCATAACTTACGCATATTATTATAACAGGGCACCCTAAACTCCCCACAGTTTCTTGTAATTGTTGCTGTTAAGATTTAGCAATTAAATCCTCTACGCCAAAAGGTTTAGGTATTTGTAAATACGTACCATATTATAAGAACACTGATATAACAACGAATATTAATGAAATTTATGTAAATGAGCTCAAGTGCTGAATGGATAAGGAAGAAATAAATTACTGTCACAAACAGAATTATTTACAAAAGCAGCCAGCTTCCAAGCTGCCGTGAAGTACGCCAGCCAGCCAGACGGATGTCGTTATACACAATGGTATTTGAAGTTGCTTGGATGTAGTTCAGCACTCATTTTATAGATAACGATATTTCGGGCGATGCAGTCGACTTCACCTGTGACATGAAAAAAAATCCTCGGATTGTGTAGTGATAGTCTATTCACCGTTTGTTCACATAATATGAATCAAGCATTTAAAAAATCACTCCATGCATAACGTTTTTTGCTGTTTCCTAAATATGTTGTGTATCACAACCGTTTAATACTCGTGTTAACATAAAAAACCTCGTTTTTGGGAAAAATCTAACTTTTAATACATTTGATATATATAAATTATGATATTTATAATCAATGTAACTAAACACAGGAAGAAACTATGCATATTGGTAATGCACAGTAAGAAATAGTTCGTATGCGGAATGTTATTACACTGTTAAGCTTTTGTTTGCATGATGCGGAGGAATATACTGCAATCATACATTTAACACGGCTTCAGAAATGTTGCTAAGAGCACTGCCTACCGGCATGCAGCTACGCCTGAGTACGTTAATTTTGAAGATGCGCGTTTCAAACAAAATGTATTCTTCGTGAATGTTTTAGGAGAAGATCTCTACGAGCGTATATTTTCAGTATACACTGAAGAGCCAAAAAAAACTGGTACACCTGCCTAATATCGTGCAGGGCCCCCCGAGCACGCAGAAGTGCCGCAAGACGACGTGGCATGGACTCGACTAATGTCTGAAGATATGCAGGAGGCATTGAAATCTGCGCCAATTTGAGAAAGGGTTGCACGTCTGTCACGTTTAATGATTCTCGTCAGTCGTCGTTTGTCCCGTTCGTTCACGATCTTTTTCCGGCCACAGCGATGTCGAAGATGTGATGTTTTACTGGATTCCCGATATTCACGGTACACTCGTGAAATGGTCGTACGCGAACATCCAAATGTTATCGCTACCTCGGAGATGCTATGTCCCATCTCTCGTGCGCCGACTATAACACCACGTTCAAACTGACATAAATCCTGATAACCTGCCATTGTAGCAGCAGTAACCGATCTAGCTGCCGACCGCATCGCGTTACTCTGATTGGTTCCAAACCTCTCTTATTTGCATACGCACGCCTATACCAGTTTTTTTTGGCTCTCCAGTGTAGATTAACAGTATGTACTTTTTTGTAAAACATAAACTTAAAAATTCCTTGCATACAGGCTATGCATATTATGGAAACATCTTCGCTGTAGGGAACTTCTCCTAAAAATTCGCGAAGAATACATTTTGTTCGAAACGCCAAACTTTAAAATAAACGCAGTGAGGAGACATTTCCTTCGCAGCTGCCAGCCAGTAGGCAGCGCCCTTAAGTAAGCATGCACGGGCTGTTTTCCGTAACCCGATGTACTGTAGACTTGGCAACGGTGTCCACACACGAACTGCAGNAGTAAGCATGCACGGGCTGTTTTCCGTAACCCGATGTACTGTAGACTTGGCAACGGTGTCCACACACGAACTGCAGCGGAGCCAAGCTGCAACACCGAGTTTCTGATATTACCATTCATTTCATTTCGCAGTCGCCATCACGCCCACACATTTTGTAAACAGAGGCGAAACTGCGCGGCAGTTCATTTGATGTGCACGTACACTATCTCTGATTGGCTGCGCAAGGCTCTGAGAACGGACCTCGTGTCTGATTGGCTACTGCGTACCTGATTGGCTGTGCTGCCGCCTGGCAAGTAACAGCTGTTCTCGGTAAAGTGGCTTTCTGTTTTTAATGTATATATGAGTAAAATAATAAGAACATTANTGGCAAGTAACAGCTGTTCTCGGTAAAGTGGCTTTCTGTTTTTAATGTATATATGAGTAAAATAATAAGAACATTAGTAAAATATTAGCTTTTCAAATAATTTTACAGTTGCTCTTAACTGACGTACGAGTAAAGTGATGTGGCTCATGGGAATGTTAATTGTACATATGGCGGAATAATNTGGCAAGTAACAGCTGTTCTCGGTAAAGTGGCTTTCTGTTTTTAATGTATATATGAGTAAAATAATAAGAACATTTGTAAAATATTAGCTTTTCAAATAATTTGACAGTTGCTCTTAACTGACGTACGAGTAAAGTGATGTGGCTCATGGGAATGTTAATTGTACATATGGCGGAATAATNACAGTTGCTCTTAACTGACGTACGAGTAAAGTGATGTGGCTCATGGGAATGTTAATTGTACATATGGCGGAATAATACACTATGTGGATACAAGTAGATGTTAAGCAGGGCTTTCAAAAGTGTTCAGTTTACCGTGAAAAACCTGTATAGGTTATCGGGCGCTGATTGGTGAACGGAGTTCCGACATGTTGCCGGCCAGCGGCGCCATCTTGCTGGCTGGCGTGCGAAGCTGGGGTTGGCTGTATGAGCTACCGTTTCACCTCTGTGTCCTTCAGTACTCTATGCCATCACATTCCCACACTCGTTACCGAAATTAAAGCACCACCTGATCATTCCGCTATCGCATTCATTCCAGTAGCCTCAAAAATCGGGACGCAATTACGGGCGTGGACTTTTTTTTTTTTTCAAAGGTTGGCTTGAGAGGAGTTAATTAGTGTGCGGGGCAGGTAAAGGCGGGGGGCGTGTAATTTTTTTTTGTCAGTGTAGCGAGAGAGCGAGTGGCAGGAGAGTAGCGGCTTGCCCCAAGGCAGAGGAAAACCAATTATCATTCCTGTGTTCCCAGCGCATCGTGTGAATGGCGCATCCCCCTTCCCCCTGCACCACATTCCTCGCAGACCAGGCACCCGTGACACCCCAGTCGCAACAGGAGCAGGGATGTGCGTGAACTCTACTACAGTAATAATAATAACGACATGATACAGCGAAACATGTTAACATGTAACTAACTATTGCGATTAATGTGATGATAGTAGCAACGAGAAAAAATAATTATGGATTACTTGAGGACGGGAGCAGATCGCAGTTTCCGAAAATGTCGTAGCTGATGTTGTCCAGCCACAGTTGTTTTATTGTTTCGTCGTTGTCAGGCTGNGATCGCAGTTTCCGAAAATGTCGTAGCTGATGTTGTCCAGCCACAGTTGTTTTATTGTTTCGTCGTTGTCAGGCTGGATCATTATTATATTTCATCCTTCAATATGCATATATATTTTGACTTACTGCAGTGTGAGTTCCGTGTGTGGCTTTGCTGTTTTCGTATCGTCATAATCTAGCTGTCCTCGGTTCTGTGTCGCTCGTTGTCCAACTGGATCGTTGTCTCTTGATGGGCTTATTTATATCATCACATTTTTACTACATTTGTGTTTCTCATCCACGTATTGTGTTTTTAATTTTTTTTGTTACTTTTTCGAAAGTCATTGTAGGCAATGGAGATCCAATCAAAATTCCTACAGTCTTTATTCTGTTATTTACACCCCCTGTACTATGTATATTATATTATATAGTCCATTCGTGTTTACCTCCAACTTTTCTGATACCCTACTCGAAATGTACTTTCGCGGTATTCCTCAGTCTCATGCAAACACAACTTAACCTAAGTCTAGAAAATTGCACCAAAAGAAAAACGCACCACATTCGTGAGCACTCACTTTGATAATATTCTGCACATGAACTGTTACTTTACTACGCATGACCAACAACCCTATATTCCCTCAATTTTTATTGGCATTAGATATAAATGAAATGTTACAATCTGTAGATAGAATATAAGTAAAAGTTCAATTTAACCAAAAATATTATACTTCGATGTAAACAGAAACATAACATGCTTCTGAAAGATGACATATTTAAGAAGCAAGCAAACACGTAATACATGTGGTGTATTGTTTAAAAGTCTGATTTTAATAAAAGTGTGAAGAAACCATGAATAGACTAGAGCCAATGCATTGCAGTAAGCAGAAATAATATAATCCAAACTGAACCGCGCCATCACAGAGCACGTGCATAGGCGANGATCGCAGTTTCCGAAAATGTCGTAGCTGATGTTGTCCAGCCACAGTTGTTTTATTGTTTCGTCGTTGTCAGGCTAGATCATATATGCATATATATTTTGACTTACTGCAGTGTGAGTTCCGTGTGTGGTTTTGCTGTTTTCGTATCGTCATAATCTAGCTGTCCTCGGTTCTGTGTCGCTCGTTGTCCAACTGGATCGTTGTCTCTTGATGGGCTTATTTATATCATCACATTTTTACTACATTTGTGTTTCTCATCCACGTATTGTGTTTTTAATTTTTTTTGTTACTTTTTCGAAAGTCATTGTAGGCAATGGAGATCCAATCAAAATTCCTACAGTCTTTATTCTGTTATTTACACCCCCTGTACTATGTATATTATATTATATAGTCCATTCGTGTTTACCTCCAACTTTTCTGATACCCTACTCGAAATGTACTTTCACGGTATTCCTCAGTCTCATGCAAACACAACTTAACCTAAGTCTAGAAAATTGCACCAAAAGAAAAACGCACCACATTCGTGAGCACTCACTTTGATAATATTCTGCACATGAACTGTTACTTTACTACGCATGACCAACAACCCTATATTCCCTCAATTTTTATTCGCATTAGATATAAATGAAATGTTACAATCTGTAGATAGAATATAAGTAAAAGTTCAGTTTAACCAAAAATATTATACTTCGATGTAAACAGAAACATAATATGCTTCTGAAAGATGACATATTTAAGAAGCAAGCAAACACGTAATACATGTGGTGTATTGTTTAAAAGTCTGATTTTAAAAAAAGTGTGAAGAAACCATGAATAGACTACAGCCAATGCATTGCAGTAAGCAGAAATAATATAATCCAAACTGAACCGCGCCATCACAGAGCACGTGCATAGGCGANAGCCAATGCATTGCAGTAAGCAGAAATAATATAATCCAAACTGAACCGCGCCATCACAGAGCACGTGCATAGGCGAGACAGCGCGCTTCTACGCGAACCCCAGCCGGACACGCCATTATGACGTCACCAGCCAGCAACATACCGGAACGCCTCGCCGTCTTACACAGTAGCCAATCAGACACGAGACCTGCTCCCAGATCCTCGGGCAGCCAATCAGAGAATGGGTTCGCCCACATAAAGGAACCACCACGTTATTTTGCCTCTGTGTATTTATCTACTCTGTTCCTGTTTTATACTACGAAGTACAGTAAGTAAATTCACGGAGGCCTTGGTGCGTGGTTGCTTGCACTTCGGGGCGATATTGAAACGATTAGTGTTATTGCTGTGTTTTGTTAAATTCTGTGCTTCAGTGTTTAATGTAGTTCATACCTCTTTTGATAATCGCACATATGTATCAATCGGTATGTAACGTGATTAAGTGCAAGAGAAGACGAAAGCCTGAACTTCACCACTAATAAAGCGAGTAGATAATAATTAAGTCCACGGACTCATTCAATGTGGTAGTATAACATTTAACGTCCGGTTTTCACAGAGCTACACTGGTTGAAAATTGGAAATAACTTTCACGCATGCGCACAGTGGCAAGCCGAGACGTTGANGTTTTCACAGAGCTACACTGGTTGAAAATTGGAAATAACTTTCACGCATGCGCACAGTGGCAAGCCGAGACGTTGAAAATGGAAATAACTTTCACGCATGCGCACAGTTGCAAGCCGAGACGTTGGAAATGGAAATAACTTTCGCGCATGCGCACAGTGGCAAGCCGAGACGTTCCAAAAAATAACTTATGCGCATGCGCAGCCAAGACGTTCCAGAAAATAACGTTCCCGCATGTGTGGTGGGAGAAGTTTGTTCCGACGTTCGAAGTAATAACTTCTCACTCGGTGCAGTTTTGTCACTATTTACTAAATATGTTGTAGTGGTGCCGAAGCAGCTGGCGAAATGAAATGAATGGCAATATCATAAACTCGGTGTTGCAACACATTTCAACCAAATTTTGTACGCTAACAGCTTTTTATTAAAAGTATCATTTATGCATGCCTAGAGATATTATTTTTCATGATTTTTTGAAAAATAGTGAAAGGTGATTAAATTGAACGTTTTGCCATATATTCGAAACAATTCAATTAATTTCCATAAAATTTCCCACATCTACAGAAGGCCATGTAAATTTTCATGATTTAAATGAGGTCAAATATCTATTTTCAAAATGGCGACCATGTAAATATTTTGATANGCAAGCCGAGACGTTGGAAATGGAAATAACTTTCGCGCATGCGCACAGTGGCAAGCCGAGACGTTCCAAAAAATAACTTATGCGCATGCGCAGCCAAGACGTTCCAGAAAATAACGTTCCCGCATGTGTGGTGGGAGAAGTTTGTTCCGACGTTCGAAGTAATAACTTCTCACTCGGTGCAGTTTTGTCACTATTTACTAAATATGTTGTAGTGGTGCCGAAGCAGCTGGCGAAATGAAATGAATGGCAATATCATAAACTCGGTGTTGCAACACATTTCAACCAAATTTTGTACGCTAACAGCTTTTTATTAAAAGTATCATTTATGCATGCCTAGAGATATTATTTTTCATGATTTTTTGAAAAATAGTGAAAGGTGATTAAATTGAACGTTTTGCCATNATGCATGCCTAGAGATATTATTTTTCATGATTTTTTGAAAAATAGTGAAAGGTGATTAAATTGAACGTTTTGCCATATATTCGAAACAATTCAATTAATTTCCATAAAATTTCCCACATCTACAGGCGGCCATGTAAATTTTCATGATTTAAATGAGGTCAAATATCTATTTTCAAAATGGCGACCATGTAAATATTTTGATANGGCCATGTAAATTTTCATGATTTAAATGAGGTCAAATATCTATTTTCAAAATGGCGACCATGTAAATATTTTGATATGTTTTGCATATCTATTAAAAAATTTAACAAGTTAAATAAAACTTTTTATGTTGACAGTATCTATTGGAAACATCGTGCACAGAGCCTCTTTTTAAGAAATTTTGTAAGAAAATAATGTTTTTATGCCATTTATCGGAGATTAATCAACATATTTTCACCAAATTTTTCACACAAGTGGCATTATGATAGGCTTATGTGTTTTTAGTTGCTCAGACACTTATTTCCAAAATGATATCGTTGTAAATATTTCAGGTTAGTGAACCCTATCATTCAAAACATTAAGACTGATTACATCCGAAGTTGATGCTCCGAGTCCTACCTCCATGATGCAGTTAATTGCACTCTAGCTTAATTTTACAAGTGTTTTCTAAATTCTAATCCCGGTTAAGTAACTCGTGTGTTTTATTTTAATTGTCTTGGTACTGTTTGGATATGTTTCTGGTTTCATCCATAATGATATTGTTGTCAATGAGACGTCATCCTTCCTACAATCTAAGCTTTTGAGGAACTCCACTAAATATTATTTGCCCCATGTAGAAGAAAGTAGGCTCATTAATTATCAGCAACGTCTTTTTTTTTTTTTTTTAACGATAAGTTGGAAAGGTTGTAGGAATGTTGTTCGTTACAAGCTTTGGGAAACTGACCGAAATTCAGTTTCAAAGTCTGTCTATAATTAATAAAATACTAGAGAGTATTAACACCCTCCTTGCATCTTTCAGCCACTCCTTGGGTGGGCGATGCCCCCCCCCCCCCNCCTCTACTAGTCCTCCCGAATGTCGACGCCTATGTTGAAAGACTTCATTGAAGGCTGGAGTAAAGGCGGGTTCACTTTGCCCGGGCCATATTTACTGAGAAGCCCCACGTGTTTGAAATTTAAATAACTTACATTTGTGGTTAATTAAAATACCTATAAACTACAACTGATTGCAGTGGGTTATAAAAGTTTATTAGAAAATTGATGGATAATTGTTTAATTGTCCGGGGAAAAAAAGGGAAGGGGGTCAAAAATCTTGTTAGCTCCAAGGCTCGGGAATCTTTGAGGCAGGCCTGTGTTTAACTGATATAAAAGTTACCTTACCAACATAATGGAAACGACGACTTAATTTTCTTTTCTCGCTGATCAGAACTTTCAGAACTATGATCGAAGCACGGCGGTGAAATCAGAATACCAATGCGTGACATTTAGAATATTTATGTCAACAAGTATTCATAGCAAAATTTTAAATTTAGATGGCCTAAAATATATGGCAACTGAGATTACAGCGATTTTTTTTTTTGCGCAGTGGCCTATGTTGCTATTCGGCATTGTCTCTGTCGTCTTTGGATTGTAAAGTGAAAATGGGGGTAGGGTGCACACACCTGTTGCGCAGTAACCAGCATCTGTGTTTCAACACTGGATTTGAACTGAAGTAAGTTAATTTTCACGTCAACACGTGTTTTCAAATGTTAGTATATTGCTTCCGGCCAGGTTTTAATGCAGCTAGGATATATTTAAGTATTATAAAAGCATCAGTCTGTTGAAAAAAACTTAATGTAGATTAACATGTGGGTATAGCTTGTTCACGGTTAATTGAGCACTTCACTGTTAAAACCCTGCTCTAAAAATTCTTTAATTTTCAGTTAGTATTCTTCCGCTATATGTAAAGTCAACACAGACCTTTACCGGCTCACTATATCCATGCGCCATCCAAAAGCGAAGTGGTGGTTTTTTTTTAGGAAAATAAATGTGTTGATACAATGCTTATTCGTGCTCCTACATGTGTAAAACAATAAATGCTTGTTCCACACGCCATAGATTTACGTATTACCCTTGACATATATCAAGTCTGTTCCCAGATAGCATATAAGTTTGCGGCAAGCTTGCCATTAGACTTGACTTTGCCTTGCCGAGCAAGTTTGTCGTATCAAGTGCGATTCAAGCTTTATACAAGCCAATTTCCTCACGACTGGCACATACTTGCTACTAGCAAGCATGCAGGTGGCTTGAATTAAGCTTGTAGCTTGACAAGATAAGCTCGAGGCAAGTTTTACTAACCAAGCTTGCTACAAGCTTGACCTGTGTAGACCAGTAGCTTGATTCAAGTTTGCTCCAAACATAATATCTTGCATAGCAAGCTTGATTTAAGATTACAGGCTTGTCATGACTAGTTTGAATGAAACTTGACTCAAGCTGATTACGCTATTGGGGTTAGAACTTATTTTTATTTATTCGCTGTTAACTTAACTGGGAACCTTCATGTTAGTTTGTATTGTAGTATACATGCTGTTAAGGGATACATTTTTTCTCAGAGGTTTGCTGTGAACATTCTTTAAGGTGGCCGCCCTGGTTGAAGGAATTTTGCACGTCTGAGGCCTAAAAGCGTGGGAGCGCTAAGGGCGACCGAGACATGCGCAACAACTCTCTCATCGCCTCTACGCGCAAAGCACTGAACTGGCGTGCAGTCTTACCGTCGATAACGGGCCTCTATGCGACTTTCAGCAGAGATCCTACCATTTTATGACGTAATAATAAAAATAACGGTTTGATGCACGTCCCAATTCCTTTTTAATTTTTTGTACCGGAACGTTTATGCCTAAAAATGACAGTGAAAACACCCGTTTGAGCCATTTTCACTGTCACAAAAACACGCTTTAGAGAGAAATGGAGGAACTGAAGAACGTATTCCGACGCTTAACGTTTCTTAAATGCTATTCGTAAGCAGACCTCGCTCAGACACGCTGGGAAAGTTTTCTGCTGGAGCTCTGCACACCGTTCGGCGGCCTACCCAGGCGACCTGCCACCTAACAGTTTGACCACGTGGTTCTGGCCGTCTCGTATGCAAATCGCGAGGCACGAGCAGAAGACGTCGTATAATGTCCAACCTCATACTTGTGTGTGATCCAAGTAGACAAGGGCGACCCCGAGCACGTACGACAGAAGCAAGAACGCTGTAACGAGGGAGGTAGGTATTGATTAGCGTCGTGTACACAGGCTCTGTGGAGGCGGTGACACAGCCTCCGGGCTGTGGAAGTACGTGCAGTGGGCGGGGCTGAAACCAGCGTCGTATAGACCGCCTACTGTGTACGGCTCCCCTGGTAATCACGTCTGGCCGCCCAGCTCACCTGACTCCCACCCCGATAACCGGCAGTTTGGAGCCCGTTGTAATCATGGGGCTGCGTTGAGTTCTCTCTCTCTCTCTCTCTCTACGCAGCCTTCCCGTGTTCGGGCAGGTTTTCAATAGAAAAATCACTTGTTAAGGCTCCTGCTATCCTGGAGATTTTTCTTCCGTTAGAGGCCGAGAAGCGCGGGGCGATAAGGGCGACATTACTACGCGCGTCAAGCGCACCATCGCCGCTCAGAGCAAGGCTCTGAGCCGGCGTGCAGTGTTCTAGTGAGTGAAGAGCCGATGAGCATGAATGAGGTATGGAGCAGCGCCGGAATGAAAGGGCGAAGGAAACGAGATATATCCGAGAAAACCCACCGACCAGTGGCATCGTCCGGCCACGAGTCCCATATGCAAAAATCCGGGAGTGACCAGGCCGGGGATTGAACCCGGTTCGCCTTGGTGGGAGGCGAGCAGCCTAACCGCTCAGCCACCGCGGCCCCTGCAGTGTTCTCGTCACACCGCGTGCATCTATGGGACTTTCAGCGGTGATACTATCATTTTATTGGTGGAAAATCTGTAGCAAAGATCAATGCAGGGACCTTCGGTAGTTTTGTATGTTTCTGACGCATATATCTTGAGACATAGCCCTTTGAAAAATCCGTCTTGTACTCTGAAATGGCGTTTCTAATGTGCGTGACATCTTGAAAGCACTTAACAAGCCTCAACTTAAGTGCGTGTTCTTCTCGTAGATCTGCACATTGGACGCGCTTTTGGTAGTTTTATGGGTAAACATGTATTTCAAACACACTGAGACGTAATTCAAGCACCAGGTGGGCGAACCCCTTAACATGCGCAGAAACCAACACTGCGTTAAGTGTGCTGATTCACAATTGAACATAAGTCGTGTACTTTTTTTGGGTTTTCCTAAAGCATTAAATAAATATCAATATAAAATATTCAACAGTAAAATTTCTGTGCATTGGCAAAAATATAGCATGTGAGTTGTTGTGGCGGGAAATTGGCATCTACAGTTACAAGTAAACTTTAAATAGGCTGTATTGAAATGTGGAATTGCGCGAGCATGTTTATGATTGTATTTGTGAATTTAATTCACAATAAGAAAAGTCGCTGCCGGAAGACATTATCCCTCCCTGAAGAACGATGTGACTAAAGCTGGTTTGGTTATGTGAAGTCAGGTCGTTAAGTTGTCAACACGCTCGCTCATCAAGAACTAACAATTATGTGAGTTCTGAAAGGAAAATACAAAAGACATGGTCCCATGTGTGCGATCGTAAGATACTGCATAATTCTTAAAAAAAAAAAAATATATATATATGTATATAATTGTTAAGTTAATCTTAACCCTTTCAAATATTTCTAAAGTAGAATCAACCCCTGAAATCTTAGATATATAAAATTTTCGCCAAAGAATAAAAATATTGTGAAATAATGAGCATGGAAATACCTATCAAAAACGAATAAAATAGATATATTTTTGAATAATTATTCAAAATTTAAGTAAGTAAATTCTAGCAACACATTTGACAGTGTTGCAAAATACACACTCTTCTTTCATATGCAACATAAATCGTACATTTCTGACAACCTTGGTAGTAAGTGTACTTCTTGTCGATGAGTTGTGTATTTCCGTACAGTCTGGTGCAGTGCTCCACTGTAAACCTCTCAACTTCTACCTGCTATCGTGTAGTTTCTAGACTTCCTCTTAGGTTAACATTAAGATTGGTTTACAAACGTGCATAGTCTATTCGCGGTATCTTCACACTTTTAAAATCAAACCTTTGAAAACTCACCCCATGTAGTTGTTTCTTAAACATGCCATGTGTCACGAGCGTTTTATATTTCTGTTAACATAAAGGTACCTTATTTTTGGTTAAATTGAACTATAACTCATAACGTATCCATAACATTTTAGTATTTTATGTAAAATTAATATTAATAAAAACAGGGAAAACCGAGGTGTGTTGGTAAAGCCTAGTAAGAAATAGTTATCATGCAAAATGTTATTACACTGAGTGCGCACGAACGTGGTGCATTGTCCCTCTGGAGTGATTCTCCACCCTCGGTTAAGGTTTATTCTGCTCAGGTTAGGGACAAAACGAGTTTTCTTATGGAAGAGTTTGGCGTAGGGAAAATTTCTGCCGCTAGGCGCACACTGTTGCAAAAGGTAACTTTTAATTAGAATTTTAAGCTACGTGAATAATAAAAGAGAAAGATTTTACTTAGTTACGAAGTTATTTTATATTTTATTTATGATTATTACGATTCTCGTGTTTTTTTAAAGTAGAAAATAAAGAAAATCTGGTACACATGCGATACTAGCGCTTACCTAGTGGCGACAATTTTTTGTTGCCAAACTTTGAACATTGATCTTCCCAACCTGCAGTAGAAGTAACCTTACCTCGGTTAAGCTTTGTTTCAATGAGGCGGAGGAATATCCTGGAAGTAGAACTTTAGCAGGACTTCAGTTGGAAGTAACCGTGGATGGATTATAGGCAATGAACGCGTCAGTATCAGAAAGAAAGACGGCACTTTTACGAAATGGTTCATTGTCATTACGCAGGTGTTGTTTAGGAACATCCTCCACTTGTAGACGAGTGGAAAATGGCGATACGTGTTTGATTTCGTGTTGTGTACGTAAAGCCCTTCAGACAATAGAATTGAAGAAGAAAAGAAGAATAAGAAGAAATCTATTGCATTCAATAGAAGCTGTTATTTCTAAAAGAAAACTTACGTTTTAACTTTCCTTCGCTCATTTTAAAAATACGCTCCAATTGTATTTGAAGTTTTTATTGTACTGAGTTGTATTATTACATATCCTGTGCAGTAAGCACTGACAGAATAAGGATGCAAATAAAATAAAATTAAATGTTATTAGTTAATAAATCACTACTTCACTAAAATCAAGTTAATTTCTGGTGCGTGATTGGTCGGACATAAGACGTGTAGAAACATTCATTATGAACCACACATTTTTGTAAACGTTCTAAGCAGACCTGTCTTACGTTCACGGAATTGATCGTGAACCGACCTTCGGTATACTACATTCAATTCACGGTTACTTCACACTTCTCTCAAGCCTTGCTAAAGTTCTACTTCCAGGATATTCCTCTGCCTCGTGCAAACAAAGCTTGACCGAGTCTAGAAAATTACACCAAAGGGGCAACGCACCACATCTGTGCGCACTCGGTGTAATAACATTTCGTATAAGAACCATTTCTTACTAGGCGTTACCAACTCACCAATTTTCACACTGTTTTTATTCAAAATTAATTAAAATTAAATGTAATTATTTATAAAAATAAAATATTAATAAGAAATTATTTAACCAAAAAATAAAATACTTTAATATTAACAGAGTTATAAAACGTTCGTGGTACAGTCATTTGGGGCGACTTCGTACAAATTAAAGGTATCATTGCAGCAGACATTTTTGTTAATAACGAAGGATATACAGCCCCCGCCTTAATGCATTCTTCACTGCTGACTTTTATTTGCAAGGAAGATGGCAACGTGAAGGTTTTCCTCCAGCCTTCATTTGAAATTAAATTAGGCAGGTGTTGCCCTGATCATAGAAACTTCCCCCCAAATGACTGCACCTGGCTTATTTAGGAAATCAACCAAATACGACATACGTGGAGTGATTTTTCGAAGGTTTGATTCAAAACGAGGGAAGAAACGGCGAGTAGACTGAGCAATGAAAAATAACAATACAGGAGGGGGAGGGGGTATGTTCCTTCTCATTGGCTGGATAATATATGACGTGAGTTAGAGCAAGAGAGAGAGAGAGTGAGAGGGAGGGGGGAGAGAGAGGGCACTCCCGTCTTCCCGGAAACTGCCTGCCGCCGAGCCACAGCAGCTCCTGGGTAAGGGGGTAGGGAGGAAGGGAGGGAGTGTTGCGTATCCAGGCATGCGAGGAATGTGTCTGCCCGCACGCACCACGCATTCCCGCGCCTCTGACGTCACTACGCGCTCTACCTGCCTGCCTGCCGGACCCACACTTACTTCCACTTCTGTTTTACTGAACACACGTGTCACCCGACTGATTTATTTATGGCTTTTTTTTTTAAGAGCTACGTTAAGGCAAATTACCTTTTCTTACACGCGCCCATTTTCTACGTGGTGCATTTGACAAACAGTACACAATTACGAGTAAATATATTTGTAGGCATTCTACGCACTAGATTACTAACAATTTATGACTTATTACAGAAGACCAGTTTTCTGTAGAAATAAACTAGAATTAAAAAAAAAAAGAATTAACAAAATGACAAAGCAAAAATTATATTTTAAAAAACTTAAAAAAAAAAAGGGGGACACACAAACAGTTTAAAAAAGTTCTTTAAAACTATGACGAAACAGTGCTTATTATTAAAGATAAACTTTTCCGTAAAAAATGAACTACAATTACAATGTTAGAAATACATGTCTGACAAATCAGGAATACGTAGGAACAAACTAAAATGTCGACGTAATTGGTAGTTTAGTATTTGCTTTTAGTATGCAACGAAACTTACTGAATACTAATTTACCAAACCCCTAATCGCCACCATATTTGTTTTGAACCTAATGACAAAGAGCCCTACTACGCGACGCACCATGCACATACGTATAATGTGTTGAACCTAATGACAAGGAACCCTACGACGCGACGCACCATGCACATACGTATAATGTGTTGAACCTAATGACAAGGAACCCTACGACGCGACGCACCATGCACATACGTATAATGTGTTGAACCTAATGACAAGGAACCCTACGACGCGACGCACCATGCACATACGTATAATGTGTTGAACCTAATGACAAGGAACCCTACGACGCGATGCACCATGCACATACGTATAATGTGTTGAACCTAATGACAAGGAACCCTACGACGCGACGCACCATGCACATACGTATAATGTGTTGAACCTAATGACAAAGAGCCCTACGACGCGACGGTGGCTTCGCACCATGCACATACGTATAATGTGTTGAACCTAATGACAAAGAACCCTACGACGCGACGCACCATGCACATACGTATAATGTGTTGAACCTAATGACAAAGAGCCCTACGACGCGATGCACCATGCACATACGTATAATGTTTTATCAATTCACATAACTTAATACATGTATAAGTACGTGAGCAGATAACTGTGCGCATTAATTTAATTCCGACGACACGTTGTAGAATATGACACATTTGGATGTGCGCGTAACCAAAAACTGACTTTAGACATGTGTTTTTGTTTAAGTAGGAATATTTATTTATTTGTATTTATAGCCTCTAACTTACTGGCGAGCAATTTTTAATGGCACAAACTTATCTATCTTACTATTATCTTCTTTTCTTGCCACATACTATGCTAAACTCAAATACTAACTCGTTTTCAATAAATTACTTTTAATTTCTCAACGTAAAACCAATCTAAGATGGTCTCTCTTATTTTTCCCAAATTAACAATTTCAACTTACTGTTCTCAATGGACCAAAACTAGCGCCATGCGCTAGAAACAAACTCGTTGCCATCGCTACTGAAACTGCCGTTCTACCAACTAGTTAATGCAAGAGAAAATGATTTCTCCAGGCGTTACAATGGTAAAATATTAATGCTGTGCTTAATTTTCAAATAAAATAACATGCAGGTATTTCAACAGTTACCAATTATATAAGATAAACATATACATTTCCGTAAGAAATATTTTCCCGCCAAAATTGTTATTAGCTGTTGGTATTGCTAAACAAGTGGCTGTCGACAGCGTCCGAACTGAAACCTAGCAAGTCGCACATTTTCCGTTGGAACAAAGTTTTATTGATATGTGTTTTTTGTCAGTTTCTATCGTACTCCGTCCGTTTATTAATTGTCTGGTAATCTAGAAGTTTAAATTGGTTTTTGATGCGTTTTGATGTTCACTGTTGTATTTGAATGGTTTCCATTGGTTTATGTTGTATTTTGTTGTGCCATAGTATGTTGGGTTCCATTGTGTTCTAATCGTTTAAATTGATTTTTGTTGTGTTCTGTTGTATTCTAGTGGTTTCAATAAGTTTATGTTGAGTTTTGTTGATTTAGTTATATTGTATCCTATTGTTTTCCAGTGTATTATAGTGGTTTACATTGACTTCTGTTTATTTCGCTGTAGTAGTTGTATTCTAATCATTTTAATTGATTCCTGTTGAGTTTTATTTATTTATATTGTGCTGTAGACGTTCGGTTTCTGTTTAGTTCTAGTGGTTTCCATTAGTTTCTGTTGTTTTCTTGATTTATGCTGTGCTGAACTCCATTGGCTGCTGTTGTAATATAGTTGTTAATAGTTGTTTCCATTGATTTTGTTGTGTTGTGTTTTATCATAGTTTGTTGGGTTCTATTGTATTCTGATAATTCTAATTTATTTATTTTGTAAATTTTTGGCTTCTATTGTGCCGTATCTGTTGGTTTCTGTTGTATTTCCAATGCTATTCATTGGATTCTGCTGTGTTTTGTAGGTCCCTGTTGTAATATTTGGTTTCTGTCGCACTTTCAGAGGTTTTCATTGGTTTTTGTAGTGTTCTGTTGGTTTTTATTGTATTTCGCCCTGTTGGTTTGTCAATAAATTCTTTGTTCTATTTTAGGTTCTGTTGAGTTTAGTATTTTTTTGTTGTATTTCTAGTGGTTTCCTGAATAAAGTAGGAACCAACAACACACAACAAAAACTAATGGATATGGTACTTTGAAATTACATTGCGAAGCAATATGTCAAGTTCGTTAAAAACTACAGAACACAGCAGAAACTAATGGAACCACTGGTGTTACAGCAGAATCGAACATGATGAAATGTGATACAACCCACAAAATACGACATAAACAAATGTAAAACACAACATAAAATAATTTATAACAATAATACTTCATCAGAAACAGAGAGAAATATAATAAAAACCAACAGAGCACAGAAAAACCAATGGAAACCACTGGGACATCAGAATTTAACAGAATGATATAAAACAGAAACCAGCAAACACAACAGGAACCAATGGTAACTACCATAAATACAACAGAAAGCCACAAAACACAACAGGAACCAATGGTAACTACCATAAATACAACAGAAAGCCACAAAACACAACAGAAACTAAGACAGAACAATTAGATTTCGTCAGAAACCAACATGGTAAAAAAAAACAGAACACAACAGACACCTATTGAAACGACTGGGAATACAATGTAAACAAACAGGTTGCAATACGAACAGAAACCAACAATGCACAACAGAAAGCAATAGAAACCACTGGCAACACAAGAGGACTACGTACAGGATTAAATGCAATAAAAACTAACAGATTCCTTTGGAAACAACAAAGAATACAACAGCCAACAGAATAAAACACAATATAAACCATAAAAAAAAGCAATAGAAACCACTGGCAATACAACAGGAATCAAAAGAGATTAATCATTTACAACCAACAAAACCCATCAAAATCCATTAAGAACAACAGAAACCAACCGAATGGGGTCATTTCCAACATTAAATACAACAGAATTTAGAATGGACACCAACAGATAAAAATAAAAAACAGCAAATGTTGTGCGTTTGGTTTTCTGTTGTAAATTTTTCGTAGGTTAAACTACGGAGATTGCTTTATATTAAATACACACACACACACACATATGATTCGAATAATAAATGTTACGTTTCTTCAACTTTGAAGCAGAATGCATTATGACACGTGGGTTCTCCTTGCAAAAATGTAAAAGTGTAACTAAATCTTACTTCCTGTCACGCCATCTGTCACAGGTCGAACAACATATTTAAGACACAAATGTGGTATTTTGTACAGCGGATTCCTTGTGGTACGAAACGTCGTGGTCCGGGCTGATGAAATCAACTTTGCACCATTTACAGCACATCAACAACAAATCGCAAAAATGGTTTCTAATAAATCTTTCATACATATGGATGTACGATCAGAATCGCAATAAACAATGAGGGTTCCTATTAGAAATGTCATTGTTTCACCTTCTCCTCCTCCTTCCAGGTGGGGAGACCGTTAGCGGCTTTTTACGGACTTGACTAGCACCCTCGAAAATAGTGGGGGTTTACTTGGGCACTTTTTGTGGTATTATGAATATATTTCACCTTATTATGTAGCCTCTAGTTAAAGAATCACCTGATATGTGTAAGTAAATAACTGTATGCACAGAATTTAATTCCAATGACACGTTATAGAGTGTGGTACATTTGAATGAAAACGTTACTAAAAATTATACTGTACACGTGCGTTTTTTCATATGAACATGTATTTATTCGTTTGTGATGTAAGTTTCATGAAAATGCCACGCAGATTAGTGTGAGTTATGCAATACAAAGTTGCAGACTATAACTTTGTCCGACAGATAGCACTATCGGAGTAAACAAGTGACTTTCAACAGAGTTCCAATTAAACCATACTAATTTACTAGTTACTAAATTACGAAATTGTCAATTGGAACATGGTCTCAGTCTCAACTTGAAGCACTAGGAGGAGTTAGTCGCTGGCTGCAGATCGGCGCTGTCATTTGTCTGGGGGCAGCAGCTAGTTGCAGTTGAAGCAGCAGGCGCCGCCAAAGAGATAACCGAAGATAGGAGCAGCTAGTTGTAGTTGAAGCAGCGGGCGCCGCCAAAGAGATAACCGAAGATAGGAGCAGCTAGTTGTAGTTGAAGCAGCAGGCGCCGCCAAAGAGATAACCTAAGATAGGAGCAGCTAGTTGTAGTTGAAGCAGCTGGCGCCGCCAAAGAGGTAGCCGAAGATAGGAGCAGCTAGTTGTAGTTGAAGCGTCGGGTGCCGCCAAAGAGGTAGCCGAAGGCCGGGGCATTGTTGACGTCGACGAGGGCGGGGTGACGAGACTTGAAGAAGCTGCCGTGTGCGTGCGGTGGTCTGGCAGCGCCGTTGGGCACATCCTCCACCTCTGGCTGGTAGAAGGCCTCAAATTTACCCTCGGCCGGCAGCAGCGACTGTACCTGCCGGTCCTCCGGGTCGTAGGCTGACGTCAGCACAAGCAATGCCACCGCCCACACCACCTGTCGCCAACAACACTGGTGTTACCCACTTGCGCTCACTCATTACAACCATTCACATCATTAATTGACCCGCCTACCTGACGTTTGATCTGCATTCCAGAATGTTTGAAATTATAAAAAGTATCTCTAATGTGATGGTCTACGAAAATAACACATACTTTAGACAAGGGCTGTTGGGTGCTTTCAACACGTCACTCAAATTTGAAACATAATTTCAGAGTACTCCAAAATAGCAAATACTCTCAAAATACACACATCAGATACATACAAAAGTACTCAAGGTTCCTGCATTGAATTTTCCCACTGACTTTCCACCAATAAAATGATAAGGTCACTGCTTCTCCCCATAGGTACACATAGCATGACGAGAACACTGCACGCCAGTTCAGAGCCTTGTTCTTAACGGCGATGGCGCACTTGATGCACGTGTCAGTGTCGACCTTATCGCTCCCGCGCTCTTCGGCCTCAAACGTGGGAGAAAGGTTCCAGGTATTAGCAATAAGGGCAACACTGTCACTTGCATCAAGTCCGTCATCGCTGCTGAGCAAGTCTCTATACTGATGTGCAGTTTTCTCGTTGTGCTGCGTGTACATATTGCACTTTGGGCGCCGACGCTATGACCACCATTTCATTGGTGGAAAGTCGGTAGCAAAGTTCACTGCAGGGCCCTATACTATTTTCGCAGGAATTCACTCAGAGTATTAAAAGCTACAGCAGTCTGAGAAATGACGTTTCTGACCATGTTGTCAATGGATATTACAACCTTTCATTGAATAAACATGTGCTCTTCAACTGGCGTGCGTCCGCGTATATACACTGGAGAGCCAAAAAAAAAAAAAAAAACTGGTGTAGGTGTGCGTATGCAAATAACAGAGGTATGGAACCAATCAGAGTAACGCGATGCGGTCGGCAGCTAGATCGGTTACTGCTGCTACAATGGCAGGTTATCAAGATTTAAGTGAGTTTGAACGTGGTGTTATAGTCGGCGCACGAGAGATGGAACATAGCATCTCCGAGGTAGCGATAAAATTTGGATGTTCGCGTACGACCATTTCACGAGTGTACCGCGAATATCGGGAATCCGGTAAAACATCAAATCTTTGACATCGCTGCAAGAATCATTAAACGTGACAGGCGTGCAACACTTTTTCAAATTGGCGCAGATTTCAATGCTGGGGCATCAACAAGTGCCAGCGTGCGAACTATTCAACGGATCATCATTTATNTCAAATTGGCGCAGATTTCAATGCTGGGGCATCAACAAGTGCCAGCGTGCGAACTATTCAACGGATCATCATTTATATGGGCTTTCGGAGCCGAAGGCCCACTCGTGTACCGTTGTTGACTGCACGACACAAAGCTTTACGCCTTGCCTGGGCCCGCCAACACCGCCATTGGACTGTTGATGACTGGAAACACGTTGCCTGGTCTGACGAGTCTCGTTTCCAATTGTATCGGGCGGATGGACGTGTACGGGTATGGAGACATCCTCATGAATCCATGGACCCTACATGTCAACAGGGGACTGTTCAAGCTGGTGGAGGCTCTGTCATGGTATGGGGCGTGTGCAGTTGGCGTGAAATGGGACCCCTGATACGTATAGATACGACTCTGACAGGTGGCAGATACGTAAGCATCCTGCCCGATCACCTGCACCCATTCATGTCCATTGTGCANGATACGACTCTGACAGGTGGCAGATACGTAAGCATCCTGCCCGATCACCTGCACCCATTCATGTCCATTGTGCATCCCGACGGACGTGGACAATTCCAGCAGGGCAATGCGACACCCCACACGCCGAGAGTTGCTACCGAGTGGCTCCAGGAACACTCTTCTGACTTTAGACACTTTCATTGACCACCTAAATCACCAGACATGAACATTATTGAGCATATCTGGGACGCATTGCAACGTGCTGTTCAGAAGAGATCTCCACCGCCTCGCACTCCTGTGGATTTGTGGACTGCCCTGCAGGATTCATGGTGTGAATTGCCTCCTGCCTACCTTCAGACATTAGTCGAGTCCATGCCACGTCATCTTGCGGTACTTCTGCGTGCTCGCGGGGGCCTACACGATATTAGGCAGGTGTGCCAGTTTTTTTGGCTCTTCAGTGTACATGTGCACTAATAAAAACACCAATTAAGTTTTTTGCACGAATCACCATCTACACATGTAAGTAACCAAGTTGATACTACTATTAATTTCTACATGCTTTAGTTACTTGGGTGTATTGCTAAAGGCAGGGTAGGCGCTGCCAGAGGGAAGCAGGCAGGCCTCTTTCTGCAACTCCAGCAGCGGAACGTTTAGAAAGCGTGGAGTAAAAGTCGCCACCAGAATTCCTCACAGCTAAATAGAACAACTTTTCTTTTTTTCTAATTTCATATAATTAATATATTTTAAGGTTGTTTGAACACAGTATGTGTGAAGTTATATAACATGTTTATCAAAATTAATTTAATAGATATTAATTATTTTCAATTTATTTATTTTTCATAAAAACTTGCAAAAACATGTTGTAATACGTATTTGCTTCCATTTTTTTTTTTTCCACCATCTGTCACCCTGTAAATCACGATCGTGATAATTACCACGTCTGAAATACGTATTAAACTTATCTGAATTTCAAAATCTGTAACCATAGCCCATATATGTTTATACTGCACCTTCCTCGCCTCTTTATCCACCTGCTCGAGGTGGTTTAGCAGGTGTCGTTACATCTTCCAGTAAAACACCTGGGGTTGTAGCACCTCAACAACTACGTTTGATAACAAGGGCGCGAAGTAGGCCGAAGTGGTTTGGTGTTGACATTGCGTGTACAATCCACGCGAACAAAGCTAGTGTCGTGTTTCACTGTCGAGGATTCCGTCTCTAAAACTCAGCTTAGCAGTCGACGTTACAGGTTTATAGAATGAATAGCCTACATAACCTCTAATTCACGTTGGTCAGAAAAAATATGGGCTGTGGTCCATCCACCGGCAATATTATTATCAACAACGCCTACATTGGTGGTAAGTGTTTTATACGAAATTGTTTCATGTTGGATGCATGCCATCATAACTTTCTACACCAAAAACAATTGTATTGCCGGCGTCACTGAAACACGTAATTATTATTATAGATACGGTTTACACTGTTTCCGGAGATATCGATATCATTTTCATTCATCGAGTGGAGTGGATAGGATAGGTTTGGGCGGCTCTTAACATCGCGGCCTTGAGAGCCGATGAGGGTGAAGCGAGGTATGGAGCAGCGCTGGAATGCGAGGGTGGAGGGACGGGAAACCCCCGAGAAAACCGTCGTCAGCGGCATCGTCCGGCACGATCCCCACCAAACGGCTTGAATCGCCACAGCTGACCTACTTCTGAGGGGTGGTTAGTGCGCTGCCCTTGAGTTTGAAAACATTGCCGGGACCCTTGGCGAGTGTCTGTCGCTGCCTTTCATTATCTATATGCTAGAAACAACTCTTCAACGTACTGTGTTACCTGGGGACATTTGTAGCTGCTCATATAAATGTATATACAGTACACGGCTAAATCACCAATTTTTCAAGCGGAATAGATTATTTTTTACGAAACAAATTCCTTATATTATTTCCGACATTGAATTATCTGCAGAGAATCGCCCTCCTGAAATTAGAAAATGTAAGCTGGTTTATTCGAGACAAAGTTTCTGAAATAAGGATGTGAAATTTATTTCAAAATGTTAAGTTTTGAGTTAATATATTCATGTCTGCAATAAAGCACATAACACCAGTAGGTGTTGTTAAGCTGCAGAATTAATTAAAAGGGGGATAATAAAATAAAAATATTGTTGCGGTAGTTGTTCTTGGTCATGATAATGAATGGGTAAAGAACAATGTAATTTATGTTATTTTCAGTACTTACGAGTTACTAGTGTTTCAACGCGTATTTATGAATACTTACATTATATATACAGGATTAATCTAAAATCATGGGACAAGCATTGAAGGGTGGTAGAGCTCACTAAAACAAACAATTATTGTACAGAAATATATGGGCGGGAGTGACGCGTTGAGGCACAAACAAAAAAATAACACATGAAATGCAACACAGTGTTTATTTACAACGTCACCGCTAAATGCCTTTTTACAGCAATGTTTATAATAGTTGCTCAAAGTTGCTACCACCGACACTAATGCAAGCTTGGTACCGTCGGTGGAGTGATTGGCGGAATCACTCGTTAAGTATGCTGCTAATGAACATTTGAGGTTTCCGTTAATGTGTTATGTTTTTGTGTTTGTGCCTCAACGCGTCACTCCCGCCCATATATTCCTATACAATAATTGTTTGTTTTAGTGAGCTCTACCACCCCTCAATGTTTGTCCCATGATTTTAGAATCATGCTGTATAATACAAACCATCCATGCATATGTCATAATACATTCATACACTCACATGCGTACGTAATCATACACTGACGTACACGTACAGAAACAGACACACACTAATATTGGCCGGTGTCGTCCAATACTCCACATGAATGTTCGTCTTGTATTTCTTGGTCGGACAAAATTTCAGCGGTTTTTTGCACTCTAGCTTTACGCAGAGAACGCATCACCCTTGATCGTTTTGTCCGTTTTCTAGATCTAATGAAACCTTTACGGAACTTCGGCATTGTTAAAACAAATGGAAAGACGCACACGTTCGTAAAATTATCACTTACAACTGGTAACAATGTGTTGCGACCTGCCTCCGCGGATAGCTTTCTTTCCCCTCCCCCTTTGTGAGAAGACACGAAAGAGAGAGCCAAAAATAAAAGATAACTGGAGGGGAGAAGGCACGTTGATGGTAGCGTCTCTGCAAAATCTGCGAACTAATGCAACAGATGTTGGGCAAAGTTGTTTGAAACACTTCTTGGTTCGCCAGCGTAGGATTTCTGGGTACAAAATGGCGGCTCAACTCTGTCCTACTCACGCGATTTCAAAACATAGTATCTCTCGACACAGCATAGCGTAGTATAGCTTTGTGTCTGACTACACCTTGGATCTCCTCAACGCGCGGGTGAGGTAGCTGATTGAAATATGTTTTAGCGTTCACTGGAACTTGACCACTGGGCTTCCACAGAAGGCCACTTGCCCGCTACTCGCGCACATCTGGCAGCACTGCAGCTGCAGCTATGGCCGTCACGCAACTCGGAGAAAGTTGGCACGTTTCTCAACACGCTGTCGGCGGAGACAATGCTATGGCTGGGTTCGCAATCAAAATACATTCGGACATAACATCGACAGTAACGGTGAGTGAAGACATTTGGTGGCCGCCTGGGTAGGCTGCCGAACGGTGTGCAGAGCTCCAGCAAAAAAACCGTCCAACGTGTCTGAGTGAGGTCTGTTTACGAATGGCATTTAAAAAACATTACACGTCTGTATACGTTTTTCAGTTCCTCCATTTCTCTCTAAAGCATGTTTTTGTGATAATGAAAATGGCTCAAACGGTTTTTTCACGGTCATTTTTAGGTATGAACATTCCGGTAAAAAACAAAAAAAAAGAATAGGATCTCCGTTGGAAGTCTCATAGAGGCGCGTTATCGACGGCAAGATTGCACGCTAGTTCAGTGCTTTACACGTAGAGGCGACGAGAGAGTTGATGCGCATGCCTCGGTCGCCCCTAGCACTCCCACGCCTTTAGGCCTCAGACGTGCAAAATTCCTTCAACCAGGGCGGCCACCTTAACATCGAGGTTTTGAGAGCCGATGAAGATAATATAGGTATGGAGCAGCGCAGAAATGAAGGCAGGGGAAACGGGAGATCCCCGAGAAAACCCACCAACCAGCGGCATCATCCGGCACGATTCCCACATGGGGCGGAGTGACCCGGCCGGGAATTGAACCAGGTTCACCTTGATGTGAGGCGAGCAGGCTAATCACTCAGCCACCGCGGCCCCGACAGTAACAATACAACATTCACACGACCAGAATTTTGGCGCGTAATTGATTTATAATTGAATGCTTACAATATTATTTTTAGTCAATGTAATTTTGAGACAAGTTTGACGTCAGTTTGCAGTGTTGGTAAATAATGGATTTTCGTAACAGATTGTGACATTGAGTTGAAAATTTATTGTGATTTAAAATATTTAGCATTTTTTGCTTTTCTTTAAAATCTTGGTTTTTGCGATCGTAAAGCTTTGAATAACCTTTAAAAATTGATTGTACTAAACTGTTACCTGTGCTTTTCTCTAAATGTATATCTAGCAACAAATCTTTGTTTCTGCAGATAAGTGTTCTTCCATTTCAAATAAACAACTTTGTTGAAAAATTTTATACTCTACTCTGATTGGCTGTTGCGTCATGAGCCTGCACACGAAATGTAATAGAACCATTTCATTTGTGTACAATGTCAGGAATTCTCATGTACACGACCTGTTATGCGCAGTTGTAAATCAATAGGTTTGAAAATACGACAGCCAAATCTTGTGCACACGACCCATGTTTTGTGCTTACTGTTACGTCTACAATTGTGAACCAAGCTTGCGCTATGCACTAAGTACGCGTTGGAGGCCTTGGCTAAAAATTCCTGGGCGCTTATTCTAAGTTATTCGTTAATTTTTCGTATTCATTAAGTTTCGAAAGCTGTCGAAACGAAGAAAATCTTCGAGGACGGTATTTTCGTATTTCAAGTCATAATTCGTTACATCCCTCCGAGTCTTCGGCAATGTTCGGGTTTTCGTTAGCGAAGCAAGATGGCAACACTATGCACATGAACTTTAACTGTATCACGAGTATTTCTTTATAAATTGTGAATACTTCAGTTTTAAAATATCAATAAAGCAAAGCTTTCAAAATACTTTGTTTGCTTTTGGCGTGTTTTCAATATTAGTATTAAATAAATAATTTATTCAAGGAAAAAGGCATATTTCGTTCAAGTGTGTGAAATTTGCTGCCGACCTCGTACTATTTTCTAACTCGACTGGACGTCTGATGCATTAGCAGACAGAACTTTGGTTGTTACATGCACGAAGATCGTTCAGAATTTCAAGTGGTGGCTATAGGGTTTTAATACAGCGATTCGTTTAGAAAAGATGCAACAATTTCGCTATAGTTTAAAACATTGTTTTACAGAAGAAAAAAATATTGTACACAAAGTGCTACTTCCAACGATTTTTGCTGACTTTAACACTGCTAAACGACCACATCTGTGTTTCAATAACCAGATTTGTGAATTGGCAACAAAGTATAAACTTTCATTCCTGCCCTGAAAAAAAGGACTTTTAAAAATAAGCATACACACAACTGCTTACAATTAAGCCAGGACAACTGGAGAGCCCCTTAAGACAGCTGGCAGCCCAGCCAACGGGAACCTTTCGCATAATGCAGTAGCCAATCAGAAACAAGGTCCGTTCCCAGAGCCTCGCCCAGCCAATCAGAGAAAAGGTAAACCTACATCACAGGAACCGCCCCGCCAAGCCGTCTCTATTGTAGACACTAATGCACACCGTTGAGAGATTGTGAGGTGAAGTGAGTATGGAGCAGCACCGGAATGAAAGGGCGGGGGAAGACGGGAGATCGCCGGGAAAACCCGCCGACCGGTCGCATCGTCCGGCATCTGTCCCACGTGCGAAAATCCGGGAGTGGTCCGGCCCAGGAGCGTAGGCGGGAGGCGAGCAGGCTAACCGCAACGTCGCGAAGAGAAATGAAACTCGCCTAGAGTGAAATTCGACAGAACAAAATTCAAAGTGGGGTACGAACACACGCGTCCGAATTCACTAACGAGTATTTCTCAGGAAGGGAGCGAGGCGAGGGCTGGTGAAAGTGGAAGAAGGGATGAAGGGCACATCGCACTGAGGCGGAGCACAGGCTCGGTACTCACCCCGGCCAGCATAGTGCACGTGGATGGCGGCGTGTGTCTGGTGGTTATACAGAGTGTCGGCGCTCACTGCAGACTTTCCTCTGTCGTGGTCGGCTGCAGGTCGCCTGCCGCCAGNCCAGTCACGTGACGCCAGCCCGCGCGGCGCGGCGCGGTGGGGTCAAGCTGTCCCACATACACCGCCCCACCCGCCTCGTGCAACCACAGCGCTCTTCCCACGTGCAACTTCTCCACTGCCGCGGCGATGAAGTAGCCTCTCCCACCACGGCGAACCAGGGTTCGATCCCCGGCGAGGTCGCTCCCGGAGTTCCGTACGTGGGAATCCTGCCGGACGATGCCGCTGGTCGGCAAGTTTTCTCGGCGATCTCCGGTCTCCCCTGCCCTTGCATTCCGGTGCTGCTTCATACTCACCTCGATTCACCCTCATCGGCTCTCAAGACATCGATGCCAAGAGTACTGCCCACCATCTGGCGGCTGCGAAATCCAAATGGGAAATCTCATGTTAAGGAAACTTTGCCTTGCGTTAATTCTAAAGATAGGTGTTTCAAACACGGTGTGTTAGGGTTGATGCTAAAAATAAATCTAATCATGAAAGCGGAATCCTGAAGGTAAAACTGAATACTATAAAACACGATAGTCTAGTTTAAAATCAATAGTAATCAAATGCAGTGAATTTGTAACAAACTACAGAAATATACACCTGAGAAATATAATTATTATAATATACTTATTAAAACAAAAGATACTCAACAATGTATATAATACATAATGCTAAAGGCTATTTCACATTATCAAATATTTATTGAATATTCACTTACTTGAATTCAATTTAAAGAACTTAAAAAAGAGTTACATGTTTTTCAATGAATACGCTTTCAAGTCTCCACAGGAACATTTATTACAATCTTCTTTAAAAATAAATTGATCATTAAAATTTTAGTAATTGTTAATCAATATTTTCTTAACGCATTTATCACACATTTTCACATTGTTGGGTTTCTAAACTAAGAGTGCCATTGCAGACCTTATTGTAAGATTCGTTTAAAACTTTCACAAAATATTAATTAAAAATACCATATATTCTTTATGTCAAACGCTGTACATAGTAATAACAAATTAAGGAACTTTACACTGTCACAGGTTTTTATCCTGCAAATAATAAGATTCTATTGACAATGCGAATTCACTTTCATTGGTAAACTAACGAGGGCAGTTTGCTGATCACTGGCGACATAAATTCACACATTCTAATCCAGCTAACTATACATTGCAGCATCTAATTCCAGCCAAACTTGTTAATCACTGATCCTGATGGCATTTGTTGTGTTGAAACATCTTAAGCACCAGTTACAGTATAGTGAGGTGAGGATGGAGCAGAGACACGACACAACACAATGATTGGGGAAACTGGAGTACCATGAGAAAACTTGCTAGGCAACTGAATGTGTTTCACCTTCGTGGGAGGCGAGCATTCCGACTCTATGCCACCGCAACCCCTTCTGGTGGTAAGAACTCGAGTAGTTAACATCCTGTGAAAGTGGTTGGCTTAGACAGCAGATAGCTACAGATGACTATATAAAGGCACCAGGAATACAGAACGCCCTCAGTTATTGCACTGGTGAAAGACTGTGGCTCGACAGTCTCCGCAAGATCTCGTAATGGTCGAGGGTCCTACTTTAGATGCCGAGATTTGTCTCTAGCCTCAAGGGAACAAGTGGGTGCAAGTTAGACCCTCTAACTACAGAAGGCTTTCAAGTCTGACTCGGTCAGATAGTGCAAGACAAGGCGTGCTCTTCTGCATTCAGGCTCGGTTCCTAGACTTGGAAGGCTCGTCAAGAGCTGGGAAGCACTCGCTGTCACTACCAAAACAAAGTCACACCACTAACTTATTTCACACCACCTGCTGGAAGCAGCTCCTCTCTTGCTGCAAGGTCGCTAGGTATACAAAGTGCTTCAGATTCTCTGTAAAGAAAGTACAACCAATGACAACGAACTTTCCCAGCTATCCAGGTCCGGTATGGACGCACGGACATTCTAGAGTATTGTTGTTCGCTACAGGAGGACCATTTTTAGTAAAGGCCATGTACACCTGCTTATTCATCTGCCTCGCCACCCTGGCAGTTCATTTGGAAGTTATCTCGGCACTAAACACAAATACTTTCTTGAACGCCCTCTTTGTGTGAATTACACGTCAAGGGTTGTACAGTGAGATTTATTCAGACTGTGGCACCAACTTCATCGGTGCAAGTGGTTGGATTAATGAAGAGTCCATCCAATGCATTTAAGGTGGCTCTAAGTGCTACGGCGAAGCACTAAGTGCTACGGCGAAGCACTAAGTGCTACGGCGAAGGACAGGATACACTAACAGCCTGTGGCAAGACAGAAGAGACCCTAAAGGAGACACCTCTTGTTCACGTTGTGCTCGGTCTTCCGACCCCAGTGAGGGTTTGAGCCAAAGGTTTATGGGTTCAGTGTTGTCCAGTTGGGTTATAATTTCACCCCATGGCACCTTTAACATAATTGTTACAGTTAACTCTTATAACAATTGTGTATTACTGAATATGTATCAAATGTGTACTAGAGACTACCACTAAATCGACAACTGCAATTATCAACAAAGTCTAAAACAAAAAACCCAACTGAACATGGCGGAAAATCGAAATTAAAGAATTTACACCTCTGGCAGTGAAAAATTGTGATTTTTATTTATCCATTTTGTACAGAATAAGAGTACAAATTATGAAAACTAACACACAAAAACATAAAAAAATAACTTTCTTCTAAGTCTTTTTTACTGATCATGGCAAGCAGTAAAAAAAATTACAATACAAATAAAAAGGGTGCAATCGTACGTCACATTAGCAATCAAAATGTTAGCTTCGATTCTCAGGTACATGAGGGTAAAAAGGTTATCGCAAACATAATCAATCACAATATAAAATACAATTAACAGTATTATACCATTCAAATGAACTGGAGTAGTCTTTTCATTCCATTACCCAACTTAAGTATTACAGCATTAATGGTATTTTGTTACTTAACGATTACACTTCCTTCACAACATTTCTTCTATTCTAGCGTAGTTTGGTCTCGTTTGCAACTTTAAGTAGACTACACAGCGAATGAGCAAAAATACAACAGCCAAAGCACTGTTAAATACAAAAATTCTTAACTTTCAATAAGTTACATGCAACTTGTATGAGAAAAACTGCATATGTATATTACTTGATAACGCATCATCCCTTACATTAAAAACTTCTTCCAACTACACACACACAAACTTTCTGTTTGAACAAGAAAATAAAAGCCATTTCACGACCCATTGAATAGTGATAAGCTTACATTTTGTAAATAAAATGCTCAAGTCTACATAACAGAAATGGAAATTTTCAAAGTGCTCAAATTTTAAACAGGAGTGTCGCAAGTGGATGGTCTGCCTCAAACACCACTTCACCTCCGATTAAAAACAGATGACCTATACAATATTTTTTGTTTTGAAGTAAAATGGCAATGGTGTGCTAGAACAGTTAAATCCACACCTTGCACCTTCGTATAGTATTAGTCTGTAATGAAGTAAGGCGAATGGTAATTCACATATTTGCATAAAAATTTCACTAAAATAATGGGAAGACGTGTTGCTAGGAGAAAAAATTATTCGCGCAGATGAACAATTTTTCGACATCCACGCACACGCACGTGAAAGCTTCAGCAAGCCTGCCGCTTCCCTCGGCTTGCCGCGCCACCTGCGACAGCCCCGCTAGCGAGTGCAGCAGAAGGCCCCGACCAGAGCGACACTTCCTGGTGGGGCGTCTCAAGACCATCACGGCGGCAGAGAGTCCGCAACTGCGGACCACAAAGCACAACCTCCACCTTTCTGGAAGTACACACGAGTGTGCTTTGGAGAAAGTTACGCCTACTCTCGTTACCATCGATTACGTACGGCAGAGTGTAGCAATGCTGTACGTGCGTACAAAAGTTAATATGTACATCCAGAGATATGTTGGCAATTATTTAAGTTGACGAGTTGAAAACTGCAACAGAATTTCTGAATTATTCCAGTATTGAACATGAAGAGCATGTACTTACTTTCTCTAAAAATGTGTTCAATGTAATAAATGTTACACCACCACCCTGAATCTCTTACAACCTATTCAACTACGTAACATTCTCAAATTATGATTCAGTACACATGCAAGTCTTCTCTGACATTGTCTACGACATTCCTATAAATATTAATACTCCCAAATTTAAGTACCGCCAAGTGTTGAAGCTGAAACACTGCCCTACAGGAAGGAGTGCCAACATAAGTGTGTATCGTAACCACCATACGCAACTAAAGCAGGTAAAAACCCGGACTCAGTGCTGAAAACAATATAATCTAAGCACTGCAACACAATAATGATGAAGTTGTAAAGCATAATCCCACATTTCCCACCATTCTATATCTTCTATACGAAAAATAATTTGGACTGAATGATAAATTTAAAAAACCGCCAGACTAGAATAAGTTTCTGAAATGGAATGTCGGAATACACATCAGGCCTCGAGAAAATTCAAGCTTGCAAAACTGGATATAAGTTAACAATTAGTACAAATAAGTTAACAATTAGCAAAAATCATTAGCGATTAGCATCAAAGTCTTATTGATATTGTCATATATTCATTTTCCACTGTGCAATGAACCATTAATTTGTAATGTTTGTAACTCGTGCTACCAATGACAATTAACAGGAACTTGTTAGTAACATCCTCTTGGCAAGGGCAACTAACAATACCTTTAATATACGTGATCACAAATTTGCATTTGCGTTCAGCAAAGAGAGACAGCCAGAACATTCTTTGTGTCACCAGGAAGTAATAAAAAACAGTCCAAAATTGCAATCTCCTAAAGTGAAACAATATCGCAAAGTCAAGGGGAGACAACTACTATCGTGTGTCGTAACAAAGCCACGTAACATAAAATATGTAGGTAAAACATTCTTACAAATAATAAACTGATTGAACAAGTCTGGTAAATTAAAAGAACAATTTGAGATGTACAATTTTCAGCTTTATACAGTATTTCTTATTTCTTTAATGAAGCACCTATGTAATGAAACAGACCAACTACAATTTCATCTGTATAAATCTTCTGCACTCAAACACACGTAGAACTGTCGTACATTGATTGGGCAGAAAAACTACATTTTCTTTGATCCTGCAACTACGCTCAAAAAGTACTACGCTGACATGAGTCTTGTTTCACAAACAGTAAATTAAGAACAACACTTACAAATTCCAAAAAAATACTGTATTTATGTTCACAATCTCTGTTAAATGAAGGACTTCCATCAATATTGCTGAACTCACTTTTATGTGACCTACAAACACGACAGTTGTATCATCTCGCATCACAAATGGAACTGCTGAGGTAGACATTATAACATGTTATATCATCATTATACAGCCCCATGACTTTATGCGAGGCCTGTGCAGTCGACTCCAGCCTGTCCGGACTCCGTTACATCACGTTAGGTCACTTCTGGCCAGCTGCAAGTTGCCTACACTAATTCCAAACCAGGCCGATGGAAATAAAATACAGGATACGGAAAGTCACGTCGTCACGAGCCAAGACTCTCGGCACATTTGTGTTGCCTAAGAAGGTGGAGGGCATAAATTAGCTCTAAATGTGTCGGTCGAAATTCAAAAGTTTTTAAAAGACAGCATTTACGGATGCCCAATGAAATTTCATTTTCGAATTCCCTGTTTTCCAGACAGAATCTTTCGATCTTCTTTAACCTATTTTCAGAACCGAAACCTTCCAATACCATATTTTTCCACTGCTGACAGAATAAATATGCTAACAATAAAGTAGAATTTAATTATACTGCAACAGACCAAGCAGGAAGGGCCCACATTTTATTCAGACCATCAATATTTCTTGCAACACACGCTATTGACTTCACAGGAGTGCCCATTACAAACACACAAATACTTTACTTTGTACGCTAGGCCCGACGTCACTTGGCAAAAATGTATAATTGCCACTTCACAGACTTATAAATCGAAATATTAAAACGCATATGCTCATAATTACATAATCTTGTATTCACACAACTAACAATTTTCGCAGAGCAGCAATTATTTACGTTTTCCCTGACCCATGCGAAAATTCCCCGACTTAAAGAAGGGCAATCCTAGTTAACGGCTTTTGCCAATGCTGTGAGCAATTGTTTTCCTACATACTACATTTATCTTTCATATCATCTTGTGTCACAACATATAAATGTTTACAGCATCAAAAACAATTAAAAAGAAACAGGACTGTAATAAGATATTTGCTCACACAATTAGTGCAAACAGTTGCGTAGGACTGCCCTCCTCCTGTTTTTTTCTATTGGAAGAGAGAAAAATGGAGTGGTAATCTACGTACCACTGTAGTCATACCCTGGTGGCTAGCATGCAATCAATGCAACTGACGGGGCACCAATGTTCACACTCTGCATTATCTGTGATTTAATTACACAAAAAAAAGTTGTACGTACGTAATTTTTCACATTGGTGACAGCATCGAGGAATTCCAGTTCCAAATAAAGTTGGCAATAAACTTTCGGTGCAAAAAAATTACAGCTAAAAAACTATATTGGATTACAGCAGTTATAACATAACTGTTTCTAAAACAGCTCCAATATTCTATCAAAATGTTGTTTGCTTACACAGCTGCCAATAACCGGCGACACTTAAGCTTACCTCAACTTTCATTAATGTGTTTCTGTTACAGCATCGACAAGCTGCGCAACAACATTTAAATATGCAACTCAAAGGTAACAACACAACAATTATATACAAAAAAAAACCTTACCAAAACATTTTTTAAATACAAAAAATATAATACAGTGAAATGAACATAAATAGGTGTGTGCGAAGCAGCACTTGTTATTTTGTATCAAATACGAATTTTATTCAGAAAATATTTGTGAATTCGAATCAAATTTTGAATATTATAATACTAATAAATAAATAATTTGTATTTTTCCTAAACACATTTATTAACTTAAACAGAAAATAAATTGTACTAAAAGCACTGCAGTAGATATCAGATCTTACGAAGCTTCCTGGCTCATGGCACTGACTTTGGGAAAACCACTATCTCTGCAAAATGAAGAAATTGCATTGAATGTGCCTTTTTCACACAAAGTTTGTTTCTCATCATCCTTTGTATGAAACTAAAATGTTTCTTACATGAATCATTAATTAATTTCAATGGTTTTCAGTCTTCTGAGTAAAATTATGTCCTGGATTGGCATATATGAATCTTCGACACCAAACAAAGTGAAAACATTGAGTATCGCAGAAATTTCAGCAANATGTCCTGGATTGGCATATATGAATCTTCGACACCAAACAAAGTGAAAACATTGAGTATCGCAGAAATTTCAGCAAGTGTGAATACATTCTCAGTACATTTTTGTGATAAAACAGAAGGCTGTATTATAGGCACAATAATAAATTATTAAAGGAACAGTACAATTGTACCCCTAAAGTAAAGATTCAATATCCACTAGTCACAAAAAAAAAAAAAAAAAAAAAAACCATACAATAAATACTGAGTTAACTTCAGTGGGAAAACTCGTTGCGTGTGGCAAACACAACTGTGTACCGTGTCAATGTGTGTTCTCTTCCTCTCTTTCATAGCTAGTATGGCAGTTAGCAAGGACAAGTGACATTACAGATACTTTTTCTCAGTACAAAGCAAATATGAATCAAGTAAATATACTATTTGTAATTGAAAATTTCAAAGCTTTGCACACGCATAAAAACCAGATTCTTTTTCTACTGTATTTTTTGTAAAATGCATTTAAGAAACTTTCACGGATGGTTTTGTTANGCATAAAAACCAGATTCTTTTTCTACTGTATTTTTTGTAAAATGCATTTAAGAAACTTTCACGGATGGTTTTGTTATGAATGCGCCAGTCAACTGTGTGATACAGCCCGTCAAAATTAGGAAAATTACACGGAAAGAATTACACGTGGATTGTTTCTCAGTAAACAATAACGTAGTTAAGTGTCGATAATGAAAGATCCTAAATTTCAACCAGTAATTTTGTCGCTTTGTTCCCCATTGTTACTACAGGAAATTTCAAATCATTCGAAAACGAATGCATTGAATGCATTTCTTGTCTTTGCTAGATGCTAGCCAGAGACTCTGTGCGGGTTACTACGATGCACGCTCGTAATTATATATTTTTACTTTCAAGATGCAGTCTTGTAAATTAATTTTTGTAGAATGCTTTCGAAAGCTTAGCCACCATTGTGATAATGTTTGAAATTTTAAATTATTATTACATTACTGTAAATATTATGAAGAACTAAATACCGTTTAAAAAGAGATAAAGCTGCTTAACAAATGTTGAAATATCTTGCGAGATACGAGGCTAATTATTGGTATTTTGGAAGCACAGGAATTCTTAACTGTTTATAAACGACAAACGATTACTGAAGGTATGAATGTTATGGTACATACTTCACAAGACCAAAAGTATCAGACACCCACCTGGAAATGAAGTATAAGTTACTGCCGCCCTCGATCGGGAACACCGACAGTCATTACGGTGTTGGCGCACCCTTAGTAGTGATGACAGCCTGCACTCTGGCAGGCAAACTTTCAACCAGGCGGCAGCCCATTCCTCGCAGAGCGCCGAAATGAGAAGAGGTATCGATGTGGTCTAGTACGAAGTTGGCGTTCCCAAACATACCAGAGATGTTATATCGGATTCAAATCCGGACTCTGTGCAGGCCAGTCCGTTAGTGGGATTTTGTTGTCGTCAAACCACTCCCTCGGACGTCCTGCAGTATGGAAGGGTGCTCGGTCATGTTGAAAGACACATGGACATCCCCAAACTGGTTTTCAACGGTACGCTACGTGAAAGAGGTTAAAATGTCAACGTAAACTCGTGCCTTGGCCGTGCCACGCAGAGCAATAAGGGGCCAAGCCTCCTCCAGGAGAAACATTACCACACAAACGCCACCATCCTCGAATTTCACAGTCTGCACTATACAGGATGGTAGATGCCATTCACCACGCATTAGCCACACCCACAACCTGCCATCGGATTGCACCATCGTATACAGTGATTCATCACCCCACAAAATGGTTTTCCACTCTTCTATTGTCTTGTTCAGATGCTCCTTACACTTTGAGGGGTGGCGTTTGGCATTTGCCTGCGTGATGCGTGGCTTACGGGCAGCTACTCGGCCACGGAAACCAAGATGTCGCACCTTGCGCCGAGCTGTCGTGGCGCTCGGAGTAGATAATGATGCAGGTTGGATTCCCTGTGTGATGACAGCGATGGATGGTTTGACAATTACGCTATACGACCCGCTTCAACACTCGGCGGTCTCTGGCAGTCGACATGGGAGGTCGGCCTGCGTGCTTCTGGGTTGCACGTGTCCACTTCACTATAACATCGGAAACAGTGGACCTAGGGATATTCAGGAGGGTGGAAATATAGCGCAGACTTCTTATGCAAGTAGCACCCGACCATCTGACCACGTTGAAAGTCTACGAGTTCCTCAGACCATCCCATTCTCCTGTCTCGCGCTGCCTGCTTACTACTGTGATCGCTGGTTACGTGTTCCATACGGCACTGTGTCGCCCTCGTATGTGAAACACATGATTCTCGGAAGCCCAGATACTTTTGATCACATCATAGATGGGGCAAGATTTTATGGTTTTGTTTTTAGCTCAGTTATACTTCAACAATTTAATATTTCAGCGTTATAGTTCTCATTCTTGTTAACAATACATAGTTAAGAAAAATCCACATTTAGACACGTATTTACATAAAATTTGTAATATGTAGCATTTTAAGAACTATATAATCATGTGTTAACCTTTCATTTAAACTAACAAAAAAGTATAACAAAATTTTATGTATTACAAATTTTCTGGTATAAATGCAAAGTTTCTAGACAATGTGCATGTCTTGCAAAAATTCTCAGAATATTATTTCTTAGAAGAAATAATAATAATCGGTTTCACTGATAAAATAGNGTGCATGTCTTGCAAAAATTCTCAGAATATTATTTCTTAGAAGAAATAATAATAATCGGTTTCACTGATAAAATAGAGTATTTTGGTTAATTTAGTTTTATTTCATGTCTTAGCTTAAATTTTGATGTTATGCAGTGTTTCAACATGCATTTCGGTATTATTTTGGTTTTATCACTATTCACCTCATAATCTTGCCTCTAATCATAGCATAACATACACTGTACTTTATCCAGGTAATCATTCTGTACAAGAGGTACAAAACAGAAAACAGTGAACATTTATACTGTACTTACTTATTTCATATGAACTGATATTTTTAAGTATGTGAAAATTCTCTTCACTAATATACATCTTTCTTTTACTTTTCTCCTGTGCATTTCGTTGCACAAATTGACACGGTTATGTGAAAAAATGATGTACATTCTTAAAATACAGTACACAAATACAAACACACATAATGTAAGTAATTCATACAAACAGAGGAATTAATGAGAATACAAACATTTCAAATACTGTGAATATACTATATACAACCCAATTGTCCAATTTAACCACAATTTGATTAATACCCCTCATCATATTTTTAACTGCAATATCACCATGTGTTAAGCTTATTCTATGACCGCTTAGTCACCATTAGTATTCTTAATTTAGTTTACAACTTAATTTGTGGCTTCTAGGATTAATAAACTGTAATTGCATGAACATTCAAATTTTTTTCACTTGTTAAAGAACCAATTTTTATCTTACTTGTTGGTTTATCAATAAAGCATTTAAAGTTTCTCTGCATTTATTCTTGGAAGGAACAATTTTTTTTTAAGAGGCTGAAATTATTTNATCAATAAAGCATTTAAAGTTTCTCTGCATTTATTCTTGGAAGGAACAATTTTTTTTTAAGAGGCTGAAATTATTTCGAAAATTCAAGGAGGGATGGTTGTTCCAAATTTATCTGCAACAGAATTCCAGTCGTTTAGAATCCCTACATAAACAAGTAGCACCTATTTTTTTTTTTTAAATATTTCATTGCTCCGAGACATGAACAGTCTAGAATAATATCCAAATCTTGACATTGTTCAACNTTTTTTTTTTTAAATATTTCATTGCTCCGAGACATGAACAGTCTAGAATAATATCCAAATCTTGACATTGTTCAACGCAGTGCCTAAATGAAAATGAATGTTACGAACACAGCTTTTGGATTGTTACTAGTCAGACAGTAAGGTTGTCGAATTGTGCTAACTCACACAGTCTCGTAGCGCGAGTATGGTGACCACCACAATGGACCATTCCTTGGTCCTGGAATCCTACAACTGCGAACAAGCTTTTCGTAGCACTGGGACGTGAGCATGCTATAGAAAAATCAACGTCTCTAAACTCTGATCGGCCTGATCAACACTGCGCTGTGCTAGAGTCATGTTATGTACAATTCCCCACATATTCTTGAACCCTCCACGGTGGAGAGTAGTCTTAAATTCAACAACTTTGTATGTTCTGCTCTGTTTAAATCCTGTAACACGCCTGGAGGAAACAAGTTGCGACATATAGTATCAATTGATGAAACACACTTTCCTTCCACTAATGTGATTAGTTAACAATCGACAATACCCAGCATTTGGTGTGGTGGGAAGAAATGACCTTGGTGATGTAAAAGTGCAATAAACAGCTGTTTAATGAAACATGCAATGTAGGGCACGAGGAGGGAACAACATTCACGCCATCGGCTTAAGTGGTTATTTGACAGTGCACTCACTCAATTAGTTCAGATTTAAACAGCAAACATCGACGTCACGACTTTGATACAGTACTTCTGAAGCGGACGCAGCACGCTACACGCACTAGGCAAATAAATTTGAAAATGGCGTTAATGTTCTGGCCGACGATACTTATGGTAGCCAGACGTCCGGCTAACAACTCTGGTGGGTGTGTGTGTGTGTGTGTGTGTGCGCGCGTGCGCACGCAACTTGCTAGTCTGGTTGTCGTTTCCCATCTCACGACACCGCCAAACACACCCGTCGCTGGTCAGAGATGCCCTCTGGACATAATCACCACCCAACACTATGGACCACTCGTAGAAGATAATGCAGCAGCCACAATGTCATATCACCCTGGGAACATCCCCAACTTCCTCCTCGCTCCCAGAACCGACTACAACCTCGAGCCGTAGTGGCCCCGTCTTCCACTCGCAGGACATCTGCCCAGATCGACCTGGCTCCCAGGCCCCAGCTGCATGAATTCACACACAAATGTAAATTACAGGTGACATAAGATCATGGACTATAAAAGTTAATTGATTTTCAATAAATAAGTGAACTGAAATATTTTTCATATTTCGGAAAACCCCCACCCTTCTGTATAACTTTNAAAATTGTTCTGCATTCAGTCACAGTTTCCACCCTTCTGTATAACTTTGGAACGCCCCACAATTAATCTTCCCATTTGAAAGAAGATACTTTTCTCCCAGGGATCAGTGACAAAGTGACCACGCAACAAAAACACATTTTTGTTTGGATGTCGAGCAAAACAAACAGCTGTAAGATGGAAGAACAATGCTACTGGTTTCTCTCCATCAACCTGCGACTCTCCCGCATGCTTATAACAATTATGATAAGATCTACGATAGTTTCTGGTTTCGCCACACCAAGCCTTCTGTTTAAAATACAGAATGTAAATATATTCACCGACTACCACCAGGACAATAATCTCACAGCACTCAAAAAACAATTGAAAAACCCACTTAACACCCCCTTCCTCAGTTCCACAACTGTCATCCACGTTACATGCCAATATCTCAGCGGATCTGTTGCCTGTTGCTTCCATGCACTCCTGGGGGCGCAATGCCATGCTAAGGTCAAACTAAATGCACATTTCTGTAAAGTACAGAAGAAATATTAAAATGACACGGTGGAAGCTGTTTATGAAAACTAAAAAAATAACACACACAAAAAAAAAAAACCAAACTAACTACAAAACTGTATTCATGACATTCAACCACGACTCACAAGCAGAATTCTAAACTATTCCAAACAGAAATATTTCATATGTATGCTGTATACTGTTAAGACAAACATGTTTCTACGCTCTACTTTACTGCTTCGTACAATGCGCCGTAAGCAATAAGACGGTCATTTCAAAATTGTCTTTACGGAACATTAAAAACAGGTATAATATAGTACATGCAAGTCTTTAGTGCTTTAAAGAGAGGCTTCCAAGAGGACGCGTGCGGCCGGTGCGCGGTGCATTCGTGGGTGCAGAAGTCAGTTGCAGACGTACGCACAAGCGTGCACATTCCTGTTCACTACCGCAGCATTGACCAATCCTAGTAGAGAGAGCTAGATGCTCACTTTTCTGCAGCTACACACCATGCAGTCCTTTGTAGTCAAACACTCAGATCATTCAAATAGATCGCAATCTAAGGTTACAAGCACAAGACCGCAGACTTAATTTGTCCCGTTCACGTTCGTGCATCTCGAAACCCTGTGTGAACTAATAACGACACAACGCGTGTGTTTTTAATGTTAGCACCACCCTTGCCATTTGTTTAAGATCAATTCAAGTTTGCGTTACACAATACTTAAAGCACTATCCACGTCAACAACAAAAATAAGCAGAGAACGACTTGAGCATCGTAATTCAATACTTTTGTTCTTTGAAGGAAATTACAAACAGCTTACCGGTAAGTAACCTACAAGGAACAGAACCGTTGAAGTCCAATTCATATTTGAAGACTTCAAGGAGCGTGCATGGTGGTTAGGGTTCGCAAGTTGTCGTCGCTACTTTCCCGAGAGGAAGAGTGTCTACGGTATTCAGGCGGAAGAGGACAGGAAGCAAAAGAATGAGGAGAAAGAGATGGAAACACGAGTGAGCGAGAGCAGACCACAGCCTGGGACATAGCGACCATAATTCTCGAGTAAATGCTGTAGCTACACTTGAGAAGTGGCAGACGGCGACTGTGATTACAGTAGGGTTGCGAGAACTAAAACAGAACTTTAGTTTTCTATTTCGGTAAGAAAACATGCTGCTGAAAGACTAAATGAATCAAAAATGTTCATGTTCAATGGATATTTCAGTGCTTTAGGAAGATTTGTGTGTCTGAATAGTAATGGCAGTCTTTGTCTGTGTGTCCACTTGTTTGTGTCAATTACATTATTACTAAAATAATACCTAATGTGGGCAGAATGTACCAGTTTGCTGCATGGCCCAGAGTATCTCCTTCTCTCTCACACAACTCCTACACTGGTTGAACTTGTGCGAGGAGAAGTGAGAAGTGCAGCTACGAAGCCTTGTCCTGCAGACCGACAGTTTTACTTTGCCTCAACTGGCGAGTGCCATGTTTTCATTCTCTGAAGCTAAATTGCTGCTTCATAGACCCTGCAATGAAATATGCAACACTATGTGGTTTTAACCTTTGGTNCATTCTCTGAAGCTAAATTGCTGCTTCATAGACCCTGCAATGAAATATGCAACACTATGTGGTTTTAACCTTTGGTTGAGAAGACTGTATACATAACCAACTTTTGGAAGTTTATTAAACTTCTTTGACGAAGTTTTAAAGTAATGAAGAAGAAGAAGGAAAGTCATATTTCCATTTGATCATGTGAATCAGAGTACTATTAGCAAATTGAGAGAGAATGTCGGGGATATTTGCAAACAATGAAATGCCTGCCTCATCTTTGGTCTGAAGTAAATTACGCAGGATCTAGGCAGACTTCTTACCCATTGACGAATGGAACGGTGTATTTAAAATAATTTTTCTTGTCATAAATGCTACAAATTTTGATGCAGTGTAAACTTCTCCAATACATAAAGATGTCACAATTACATTTCAGTGAAAGCAATAATGGTATTCACTGAAAAAGTTAAATGGTTTTTCAAAACATGTGATGTCACCAGTTTTCTTGCAATTAGCACAATCTCAATGTTTGTATCGNAAAAGTTAAATGGTTTTTCAAAACATGTGATGTCACCAGTTTTCTTGCAATTAGCACAATCTCAATGTTTGTATCGAACTTCACCTCCTCCTTGTGTGGAGAATACATTTTAAGCCATAACTGTAGTGTGAATCCAAACAAATGCATCCACGTTTGTTGAATTTACTAACATAGCAAGTGGTTTGAAGAAATTATGGTTTTAAGTTGCATGGTCGTGTGGTACAGAAATGTTGATAATGATGGAACCTCCACGATAGTTATTGTGGATGCTCTTACAAAAACCCATGCAGGGAGTAAGGTTTGAACCACCACCGACAGTGGCTCAACGAACTTCCTAATCCCAACTTTGGTGGCTTGGTAACTACAGTCTTAGTTAACGGAAACGCTGCTCGGCCACCCGCTGCAAGAGGTTGCCGAGGGCCGTCGAAGAGATACGAAGTAGCCAAGGCCAGCAGCTGCGGACGATGGGCAGCGCGCCGGCACGCACGGCGCCGTGGCGGAAGCCTCACACGGAGTAGAGGTAGCTCTCGAGCTTGGTCTTGGGAGGAGGGCGCGTGAAGGGAGAGAACCACGCGAGGGAGAACCTGCCGNGGCGGAAGCCTCACACGGAGTAGAGGTAGCTCTCGAGCTTGGTCTTGGGAGGAGGGCGCGTGAAGGGAGAGAACCACGCGAGGGAGAACCTGCCGAACACGGCCTGGATGCTCTTCCAGCGCGACTTCTTGGCCCAGCGAGCCTCCTCCTTCTTCAGCTGCTCGATACCCTGCGACACGCCCCACCACACCACTTCATCCAGCCATGTCGCTGCCTTGCATGCTGACAGGAACACACACTTTACACTGTTGNCACGCCCCACCACACCACTTCATCCAGCCATGTCGCTGCCTTGCATGCTGACAGGAACACACACTTTACACTGTTGTACATTCATAGTTGAATTGTGCTTACACACTATCCACTACATATCCTTCTGCAACATGTAAACAAGGACAAACTAAGCACTGTAATTGTGTGTTGGACAGACAATCAAAAATATGTGTTTCTTTACATTATAATGAAAAAGTTTCAAAAATTTCATTGCTGAAAAACTTATATATGGCACCAATATAGTGGAGTGGAGAGCTTTGGACGGCTCTTAACGAGGTCTTGAAAGCCAATGTGAAGGTGAAGTGAGGTGAGTATGGAGTAGTGCTGGAATGCAAGGGTGAGGGAAATGGGAAATCCCCGAGAAAATCTGCGATCAGTTGTATCATTCTGTACGGTTCCCATGTGTGGAAATTTGGGTGCAAATCCACCGGGAATAGAACCCGATTCATTTTTGGTGGGAGGTGAGTAGTCTGACCACTGCACCACCAAGGCTCCAGCACTAATACATTTTTGCTTTACTAATACTAATGAAAAGTGATTCAAATAAAAAAATATTTAATGTAAGAGCTATTTCTTGTTAGCCACTACTAACATATCTTTTCTGTTCTTTATTGATACAATGAAATAAATATTATTTATATAAGAAATACTGTATAAAAAAACAAGGCATATTTATGTTCATGGAAATATGAAATGCTAAATAATAAATAATTCATTAGGAAACAAGTGAACATTTGATATGCTGGGTGATTTTCTGAAGTGTTTATTAAGAGAGGGTGAAGATACCAAGAATGGAGAAGTAATGGTTGGCACTATACAGCGAGCTCTTGAGGGTGAAGCAAGGTGAACAGGAGTGCCACCGACCAACAGCAATGTCTGCCACATTTCCTACAAGTGAGCGTCTGTGATCGGCTCTGGGTCAGAGAATGGTGGAACGGGAGTCGAGTTAGGTGCGGACTACAACTGACCGTCTCGTCGTTCCAGATGGCCTGCAGCTGGGTGCCGAGCATGACGACGGTGAAGGTGGCAAAGAGCAGGCCCTCGAACACGAGGAACAGCAGCAGCACGACGGTGGCCGGCGGCGAGTACGTCGAGCAGTCCTTCCACTCGCTGTTCGTGCACATGATCAGCTGGTTCACCGACAGGATCAGCGAGTGCACCGAGATCACCGCTATGTAGAACTGCGACAACGCACACCATTCCACCAACACGTTCCTCGCACAGGAAAACAAACATCGCAATATAGATCCTCCTATGTGCCGAGGCTTGGTGACCCATGAGTTGTCGGCCAATGACACGGTCACTCTCCCTACGCATTTTTCAGTTTCTTATGGTATATGGTTTTACAATTTTGGTTTTTAAAAATTGCTCCAAATGATTTGGATACAAATAAAAGTCAAGGCAAATCTCAGGACTTAAATTGAATGGTAAAGAAATTGGAAGGCTCATGTTCAAGAAATTTCACCTGTACGTGTCTAAGATGCGAGGTGACGTAGTGGTAACCCACCGGACTTGCATTTAGAAGGACCTGGGTTTGAATCCTAGTCCGGCTAGCCTGACTTCTGTTTTCCATGGTAACTTGAAATCACTCCAGGTGAATGCTAGGATAGTTCCTTACTACAGGCCCGCTCCTGCTTCTCTGAGCAACTTGCTCCGTCTGCGATGACCTTGAAGTCTGCAAGGCAAGCCTGATCTACCTGTAGTTGTCTAAAATGGACGGAAGCCACAATCCCTCAAATGCAAGTCCAGCATGCTATGGCATCAACAAACATGTTTAGTAATAACAAATAATAATAATAATCATAACAAGCTACATTGTACTGAGCATAAAGGTGTTTGCAATAGCCCATTTTTCAAATCTGACTGCAGTTTTCATCATCGAAGGTTGATGATTGTGCAAAGCTGACAAGCCAACTGCAGACTTCCTAGCTTTGTGGTGGGTCTGTATGTTCATATTACTGAGACAGCCACCTGTGATAATGGGAATAACTACATAGATATCAGTTCTAAGACTTCAAAGTTATCTTTACATCCAAGGTATATTAACCATCGCCAGAAAGTAATCCTAGTGTGACTGAGCAAGCAACTGCTGTCCCAGAGGTCTCTAAAATATTTTCTGTTCCATTTATTTATGCAAACAGGTGGACAGGAAGATGAAACCACACCATAAAACAGAATCGCCGCAAGTCATAATTCAGACTGATATCCTGGAATTATGAAACAAACATTATTCCAGAAATTGCAAAGAAATTATCATTAATACATAACAAGAATAACACATATATTATGTCTCAATAGTTAGGAGCCACATCGATACAATCTGAATGGAAGATTAAACAGAAAAATAAAAGCAAACAATATTTATATACTCCCCGAATTTCAAGGAGAAAACTTAAAAAAAAAACACAAAACAGAGTTGAGTAAGATTACTAAATTATGCAGTCACCACCACCCTGATATATGTACCTATAGGCTGTTTTCATTAAAGTCAGCACTTTTGACACCTAGTTACTTTTTTCTTTCAGCCAATTTTTATCCTTTAACCACCATTTTAAATAAATACTGCCATGCAAGTAATAAACAGAGTGTGTATAGCCCACGGCACTCGGAAGTTAACATCTAAGGCTACAATAAATTATATTTAGTGACTATTATGCCACTTGAGAGTCCTTTCAAAAGTGCTCACTTTACAGTGAATAGCCTATACCTTGTAAATTACTGGAAGCCTTTGAAAAACTCCAAATTTGTTGGCATGATGGCTGATTTCCAACCATGCATTGACAATGTAAACCAAACAATTCCAAAATTCCCATTATAGCGCTTCTTATGTTATTATCTCTGTTTTAAAGTATTTACACTTTCCTAAGAGTTTCCTTAGTCCCTAGTCACTTCTTACAGGAACTGCTACAATAATAAATATTTCCCACAGATTCCTGGTGACAAATTTTTGTTGTGTAAAAGCTATGTTTGAGTTTTAATTTATAAAAATAAAAAACAGAGTGCATGCAGTCACTATTATACCAGTCAATGTGAGACTTAAAGAGCACAGGTCAACGTTGATACTCACAGTGAAAAGCACAAAATACTTCTGGTTGTTTTCCCCAACACAGTTGTTCACCCAAGGACAATGGTGGTCCATTTTTCTAATGCACCTGGTTTACAAAAACAGAAGTCATTAACCCATGAGAAATATTGGAACAATGTATAAGCAATTAAAATAATGACACTGATTGGTAGAGGAGTATCAAGGAAAGATGACTGGTAATGTTACACATAATAGCAAATGTAAATGTCCGCTGGATGGACGGATGGGCAGAAGGATGGATCAATGGATCAAAGAATGAACGGACATGAATCACGAAGTGTAACAAATACATACTACTAAATATATCTCCTCAACATTGGCAGCTAAATTATTTTTTGTTAATTTCAGTGGCATGAAAAATTATTTCAATCTTGCAAGTGGCTATCGTGGGGAACTTCTTTAATTAGAATTAATACACACACATGTGATCTAAAATACAAGTCACAGCAGGCAAAATGGCCAACCCCTGCGGAAATGAGTTAGGGACACAATGGTTGTAATGTTGTACAGCCTGGGCACCGATGCTCGTGCTCACATTTTGATGTAGACTGTACCCATTGAACATTTTTTATTCTAAACTGTGACTATTTCAAATTTTCTCCACAGTCCCTAAATACGAAATATAAAAAACTTTTTTTTTTTTTTTTTTTATGATTTAAAGTGAAATTGAATGAAAATTATAAAAATTGGTAAGTTCATAATAGAGAGAACAAGCATCAACAAGGTACATCTATGATAACTGACTCCTTCCTAAAAGTAAAATCCGACTTGTCGGTTTTGGTGAAATCTCTTTAATACAAATCTCACAAGACTGCATTTTTACTATTCGTAATAATAAGGTTTTACTCTCAAAAAATTTAAATATTGACTCTGAAATCTACAATATTGAAAAATAAGACATTCTTATCACCGGCAAGACTTCTATGTCAGTGTACTTGACGTTACATTACATTTCAATGCAAATTAACACATATTTATTATAAAGCATACAAATCAAGACTGAATTCCCTATCTCAGTCCAAGGGGCAAGAAAGTTTGTACTAATGAGAACTCTGTGTTGAGGCTCCCGTCTAACTGGTCGAGAAGCGCAGGAGCGACGAGGGCGACCCTGCC
>NQII01001469.1:3528-91618 GCA_002778355.1 Clitarchus hookeri
CTTCAGAATACTAGCAGTAAGCGGCACACGTCAGAGTTTTCTTTCCAAATTCGGTCCAGATCCATCAAACGGCGGAGGGTTGTATAGTAAACAAATATATAAACACATACATTCATAAAAACTTTGAAATGTATTCACATATGTATAAATTGTCATGGCATTGTTAATTATTATTTGGCGTCTGAGCCCTTCTTCCCCAAACGGAATGTATTGTGGCTGGAAATTATCCGGCACAATATTAACTCTCACAAGAAGAGAAGTTTAATCCATTTTACGAGCACTTTTTTCACGTTGAATAAATATCTACTTGCCTGTTCGATAGAAACAACATGTACATCTGTATTATTAACTGTTAGACTTGTGCTCATGACATCGAAGAGATTATTCTTGCGTCGATAACATAAAGGCACTTTTTTGTTTTGAACTCGCGGCTATTTATGTACACAATTGTTCTATTTTTTTTTTGTAGTAGATAAGGTGTTGCACAGAAGTATAAACGTTACAAAAGACTATCATATATCACTACGCACTAAACGAATAATATCTCACACAGTTTACCGCACGTGTTTTTCAAGTATTTACGAGTCAGAGATAAAGTACTTCATCGAAAACGAAATAAGAATCTGGTGCATTTGCTATATAGGTTATCTATTTTTCTCTTTTACCGTACATTAATTGTGGGTGAATTAGGTAACACATCACTTTAACGCTGTTTTCGTTACAAAATCGGCTTGTTTTATATTAATGTTACATGCATATTTTCTTATGATTAAGTATGTTCGGCAAATATAAGTTAAAACTTGTTTTATAATTTTTTTTTCGCGGAAAACGTAGCAAAGTTTCGCATACGTTGTTAGGTAACAGAAATGGTAACTGAACTGCAAATTGACTTCGAGACATAGAGTAAATATTATTTAGACCCAGGTATGGAATTAACTAGGTAAAACGTCTGCATGACATAAAATGCCGCCAGGGCGCTGGTCGAAGTGAGATTAACGAGCTTATGTATCGCCACCTCCACGGGTTTGGAGGACTGCGAAGTTCCTTAGTTTACAAACAACACAGCACACGCATTACGATAAATTATTTTTCNGAGTTCCTTAGTTTACAAACAACACAGCACACGCATTACGATAAACTATTTCCCATCACATAGTTACTTGTTCCTAGAGTTACCCTATGATTAAGTGCTATTGAAATCAACATCTGAAAAAATGTATGTCCTTCACATATCCACATGTTTTAACAGATTGATCGGCATGCTACCACTACACTTGATAGTGACGTAGAAAANATCCACATGTTTTAACAGATTGATCGGCATGCTACCACTACACTTGATAGTGACGTAGAAAAATATTTCCATGCCGTAAAGTAATATTAAAATTATACGTTCAAACATTTGAATACTATAATAATTTATTTTCACTTATGCTCGTTTATCCCGTATAAATGTAAGAGCATACATATTAGTTGTTTTCTTACGTTTATAACAGTTTCGCTATTTAATTNATCCACATGTTTTAACAGATTGATCGGCATGCTACCACTACACTTGATAGTGACGTAGAAAAATATTTCCATGCCATAAAGTAATATTAAAATTATACGTTCAAACATTTGAATACTATAATAATTTATTTTCGCTTATGTTCGTTTATCCCGTATAAATGTAAGAGCATACATATTAGTTGTTTTCTTACGTTTATAACAGTTTCGCTATTTAATTCATCTACGCACGAATGAGCAGATTATTCCAGCAAATATATCGTGTGAAAAAGTGACGATAATCTAAAAAATGCATTTTTTTCTTACAACTGCTGGAGAGTTGTCACGATATTTTATAACAACATATTCGGGGTTAATTAGAATTCTTGAGCTCGGATAAATGTATCATATTTGAATGGCATTAAATCAAACAATTTTTTTTTGTGAAACTTACCTAATACTCTATGCTTATTGACAAGTGTACGCGTTTATGTAAACTACATCGTATCATGTTTTATTTTTAAAACTCAGAGCTATGGAAAAAAAAATACTGCATATAATTTAAATTTTTCAGGAAAGAGTTATAAACAGCTTTCAACCACTATATTGCTGAAACTAACTGCTTGCATAAGCTTATTGGTTATATGTAAGAGTAGCCAAATTCGTATCAATTAGAAGCAAACGCTTATACTTTAAAAATAGATTATAATGTTTGTAGTTCTAATAAGGACTGATATTCATCAATATAGTTGCATTATGATAAATGAAATAAATATCAGTACTCTTTACTCTATATTAAATAGATTATATATTAATATTTAGAATTATTTTATCAATAAATATTGTAATTAAATATATGAGCGTAAAATTGATGTCTGCTTTCCCCAAAAGCAAAACACTTAAAGGCAAACAAAAGTTAATAAAAATATTTTTGGTAATTTTATTTTAATTCACATATAATCAAGTGACGTGCCCGCGATCATCTCAGGCTTACTTTCCTCGTATGAGAACGTAATATACAATGTCAACTATTTTACAACCTGCAGATAATATTGTACAAGTATACTAGTGAGAAAAATGTGAATACTGATATTCCTGTAGGAAATGTATAAGTGCAACAAATTATATACGATCGAAAATGTTTTGAAAAACGCCATAGGACCAACAGTTTTTTAGATATTGGCGATGGAATAAGATCATTTGAGGGGGGTAGGGGGATCAGAATAAAGTTGGGCGAATTGCAACATTAATATAATATATGTACATATAAGTAATTACAGTAATTTAAGAGTAAGATTGGATAGCTATCCGGTATTCACCGCGGGAAAATTTAATGAAAAATCTCTTGGGCAAAGAGTTTTTGTGTTATTCTGAGGGAGCAAAAGGTTGGTAGGAATTAAAATAAAAATTAACGAAAATTTTGCAAGAGGAGACGAAGATATTTCCGAGAGACTAATCTGCACCAAATTTCAAGCATTTGTCAAAAAAATTGTGCACATGACGTAACATCAAAAATTGTACCCCTAAAACATACCCTCTTCTCTGGTCATCTCTTCCTAGGGATAGATGTGTGAGGATTAAAAAAAAGGGGCTCAAATTGTACATGATGGGGCATTATTCAACATGACTTCAGGTGTCTGACCTTTTGGAAAGTCTTTCAGGAATTGCCGTTGCAAAGGTTTTATATTTTTAATTAATGAATTCATTGACTATTACAGAACACAACTTAAAGAATGGAAGTGTTGAACAAGCACAAAGCGCTTCCCTTAAATGCTAAACTTCTGCCTTGTTTCCACCTATGGCAGAGTCAACATGGTTGAGATGAGTTGGACATTTTAAAGGCCAGGTAGTTAATTCGAGAACAAAATAATTGCCTTTGGTGCGAAACACACACCGCAGATCAAGTTCTTTAGCTTTAGATAACACTAAAACCCACTGAAGATGAATGAAATCGAAATGAATTATAGTTTACTGGCCGTACATCTTTTGACCTACGGCTATTTGTTAGCTAAATATTTGTTGGTGTGGCTTTGGTATTTGGATGTTGAAACAACAGGAAGGATAAGGCCTAATACAAAAGTAAATAGGGTACCAACTATTTTTGCGACATTAGATTCGTGACTGCTAGTGATAAAATGGGCCGTGTGTGATATAGAGGTTAGTAAACTAGAAAAAATCTAAAAAAGACACAGAATGATAGACGCGAAGTTTCATTCCCCAATAAACACCAAAACAGAGAGTGAGTTAGACGCAGTACTAAGATCCAAGTTGAGCTATTGTGTTTGTATCAAGCAGAAGATGAAAATGAGAATTAAAATAGAGAGAGAGAGAGAGAGAGAGAGAGAGAGAGAGAGAGAGAGAGAAATAGACACAACATTGGTAAGTAGATTCCTAGAATACGATTACACATGGCACATTTGAATGAGACTCCTGTGCAGGTAGTTGATATTGCATTTGTTATCAGGGAAAGAGAAAGAGGAATCAGATATTTCCCTATTATTGTTAGAGTAGCAATGGACGGGCACCTGCTAACTAAGAAAAATATGTAATAATAGAGTGTAAAGATCCTTTCATGTCTGGAATGTTATTATAAGAAATGATTACAGTCAACCTTTATGAGACAGTGATTCATTACATTAAACAATTTCTTGTTTGTGAAACATGTGTAAAAACCTACGGTAAGTTACCCCTGGCGAGAAAATAAGATAAATAACACACAGAACCCAAATATAAAGATTTATAGGAACTTCGGTAGAAAACAAAAGTATTACTATGGGCAATTTTCTGAAAAGTTCTTTATTATTTTTAAAAAATTTTGTTTATACGAATTAATTAAAACAAGATCTTCGATGAAATGAAGATGATACACAATATACTATCACGATTACAAAATAAATATGGTTTGGAATCACGTTTGTGTAAAAATATGTGCCATTAAAAACGTTTTCAGATTTTCTCGAAGATGGAAATGGCTCTCATCATGGTTGCAAAGCATATTGATTTCTGTTTACGCAAATAAAGGGTTAGTTGATATTTGATATTCTTAGGATTTATGCAGTTGATGCCACATACATGCGGAGTGGGAACGTCAACACTTTCTCGATAGTGGCAAATGTGTTCAGTACACTTCGTAGTTGCAACGTATTGGTTACTAGGATAGAGACAGTTTGAAACAGTTCTACAGCCACAACTGCAGCGAACCCGAGCCACAGCGAAGTGAGGGTGGCGCTTAAATGCGAGATAACAAGTAAGACGATGAAACAATACTGCTTGCTTTGATGTTTCGTTTCATACTGTTTTTTTTCAGTGAGATGCACTGTGCCGGGATGTATTCTCAAGACCTTTAATAACGTAATCCCCGTGTGTGTGTGTGCAACTCCACCTACTGCGACATCGTGGAGCCAACCACAGCAGAGTAATTGAACGGCGGAGTGGTCAGGGATTATGTGACTACGAAGACCGGCAAGAGGTTGGAGCTCATGACCATGAAGTTTTCCTCATCCAACGTCACAGACGGCGAGATTATGATTTTTCGCCAAACGTGTTTCATGTTCCATTTCAGAAACTTGGGAGACTATAAGTGAATTAATAACGTATTTAAAACAAATGAGGATTGATATTCCTTGTGCATCCATTTCTGCCTATTCGGGGTGATTAAAGTATACCACCGTACCGCTCTACTATAACCGGCAATTACCGTTTTATCTTCGAAGATAACTACCATACATTAATATAGTAATGTTGTAAAGTATTCGGTGTGTAATGAGTCCTAAGCCATCGCATCTGGAATACTACGTTACGTAGATGTTTATCTTTTTTTTCCCGCATGTTTCGACATTGTGGGTTTGAAAAAATTATGGTCGAAACATTCCAGATGTAGAGATTCGACGATATATTCATTAATTTCGTCCATCAAAAAGCAGCTGATGAAGTCGTCGTGAATTCTCGATATCCCATAATTGGCGATTCTAGGCACGAAATGCGCCGCACGCTGCCATAATTACTTCAGTAATTGTAATGTGCGCCGGAGCGATCGTATTTCGACTTGCCTGGCTGCCCGCACAAGGCCGGTGTTTCCCTGTGCTCTGCTTGCTCTGGGACTTCATACCGCTGACGAAATCACATCCACGCAACTTAACTACTCGACGCCGAATAGTTGAGGGAAAAGCTCGTCGTGTATCTTCTATGGACGTAATTTGCACGAGAANCTACTCGACGCCGAATAGTTGAGGGAAAAGCTCGTCGTGTATCTTCTATGGACGTAATTTGCACGAGAACTTCTACAGTACGAGTACTGCCCTGTACTCCCACTATCGAACCTTGTCAAATGACTCTCAAAACACTTTGGCAACGCAGGTCACTAGCCAACAGCGAGGACGAAAAACGTGGTCGGTACGATTAAGGCGATCTTTTTCAATCACTCTTCCTTCATATTTAAAGCAATGTTCCACATTAATGAATGTTAAATTGTTGTGTTCATCATATAAAGGTCTTAAGAAAATTTCACAATTTTTGTATTTAGGCAAGACAGCCACTTTTACGGTGAATCGCTAAGCTCTGTACCAGAATATGTTCGGGTTTGGAGAAGCGGCCACAGTCTCCGCCACAATGAACACGCAAGCTCTGTGCTCAGGGGCCCACGAGAAACTTATCAGGTATGGATCATGAAACAGCTACTTCTAAAGCATGTATTTGTGTTCTCTTTCTATCCCTATAAAGACCACGTTTTCTCTTAATTCCACTATATTAATGCACATAATTATGTATAACACCCGAGATAAGCGTGCTTGTAACATACAAAATGTCGATAGCAATAAAATTTTTATTGAGCTAGTAAAGGAACACTGATAATAACGTTGCGTTGTTTGAATTTCTCAGTGGGAAAATTTGATATTGTTGAAATGTTATAAGCAAAATTCCACGTAAAAGGACTATTGAAATTTAATTTACAATGGCAGTGTTACTAGACTGAAAATTGTGGCCTAAAATATGTTTTTAACGTATCACAACGTTGAACGTGCTCTTTAAGAAAATAACAGCAATATACGATCTTAGCCAAATTACGTTTCTTAATTAAAATCTAAATTATTTTAACGCAGGAGGACGGAAATATTTACACATGAAAAGAAAAACATCAACAGTTGTGACGTACTTTGAAGATCAGTCACGATATAGGCAAAATTCAAGGAGCAGAGGAACAAGTTATGCCAAGGCAATGTGAGGTATTTAGCAGAAAGTGGTGGTGAATCCAGAAGAAAAAGAAGACGGTGATGTCTTCTCCAGAGGAATGAGACTAATGAGTTGTGTAAGGAAGCGGAGAAGGACGTTAGCTTTACGCTAAAGCACAAGCGTTGACGGCTTTCGGAATATCCCTGGAAGGACTACGAGGTTGAATAAGCACAAGGCGAGAATTTGGCCAGAAAACAAGTAAATAATGCAGGGAAAAAATACTTGGAAAAAGACAAACTGAGTGTAGAAGTGAGCAAGTGAAAGGAGAATAACTTCTATAACAACCTGCAGGAAAGAGGAACGAAAAAGGATGAAAGGAGATAATGAGAAAAATATAATTTGTTTAGCATCATTCCCGCTGCAACACAAATGCTACATGAAAACTTATGACAAAGTATTAAAGAGATACTTAAAACATTTGTATTAGTTCTGAGTCATAGGAAAAGCTTATAAAACATGCATTTATTTTTGTATATTATATGATTATATCTGCTCTTTCTATAGTGAAGGCTAGCGAAGCGATTGCTGCATGAGTGCGATTATGAGAATGTGGTGTGGCTTTGCAAAGAAGAAGTTCACAAATGTGATAGGAAAGGAGTTAACTCAAGTCAAAAGTAATCACAATATAAAAATAAAAGGGAGTACAAGTCAGAAACAGTTTTCTGATTTAATTACAGTTTGTGTGCTTAATGCACAATTACACTTCTAAACAAAGTTTTAAAAAACTTGGAATTCAGCCGACTTAACAGCACATGTGTGATTCACGGGGTAGTGTTTAACGTAATTTTTGCCGAAATCTTCATCTTTGGTTGTCCCATTATAAAAACAACTGCCCTTACCTTTTCTATTATATAGCTGCTCCGGCATCATGATAACTTGTTTGCAAAACCTTATTGCAAATGGTGAGTCTGACACAAAGGAGTAAATAGATGAGAACATCGTTTTAAACTGAGAATGCAGCTTTCGATCTGAGCGTAAAAATTTGTGGTATCTAACGAGTGTTAGGGGTACTTAAAGTTATGTACAAAAATGACTACTGAAAAGTGATATGTATATAATTAAAAGAAAAAAGAATATATCCAAATTTGAGCAAATAACTTCTTCAATTTATCAAACAATGATTACACTGTGGTTATTAAAGGGATTTGAGGAGCAGACATGTGATCGCATTCAAGAAAAGTAGAAGGTATGTGGTTTCAGAAACAAAAAAAGGCTGATCTCAGAAATAAGACAGTGTAGCTAACAAAGAACCACTGATATTTCACTCACTATTAAACTTGATTGGTATCTCCATTGACGACACTGCTAATAATAAAGTTTGTTTATCTATCTAGCCAGCAAACTTATTTGTATAATCTTCGCTTGCCAAACATAATTAATTACAAAAAATCTGTATTATTAAGGATTTTCGACAAAATACAAAACATTTAACAATTGTAAATTATACATTATAATGTTGCAATATGGGTTTATCAAGAACGTGAACTTTTTCAAGCATAAGTTGCTGCATCTAATTCAAAGCAACAATAAATGTGACGAAACAAAAAANCAAGCTGCTGTATCTAATTCAAACCAATAATAAATGTGACGAAACAAAAAAAAAGCGTTCTATTTTATTTACGATTATATATATTTTTTTAAATTATACAATCAGTTGAGTGTAATTGGATGAAGTAATTGATAGGTATGTCAACACTAAAGTTTCGGACAAACAGACCGGTCAAATACACTGTGTATGGTTATATATAAAATTACTAATGATTAATCGATTGCGGCTTCACATAAACTCTGGTAAGATTTGAGCAGCACGATTACATGTTGAAAAGGTCTGAATGTAGTGGAGCAAGAAATTTTAATGCAGTGAAATATTTAATGCTGAAATATAACTTAGTGTAAATACACAAAAATATAAAATAAATATTATGCGACTATAGAGCTACATAATGTTAAAGTTTTTAAGATATTTCAATTTTTATGAATAATATTGCATACAAGATTGAACATCAGAGAGGAGAGAGTTAACATACATAATAAAGAAACAAAAGCAAGTTGCAAAAGCTTAGATGAAAAACATAATTTTACTAAGTTATATAAAATCTAAAACAAGGTAAACCAAAAAACTAAATTTTAATATAAAAAATTGTTGTAATTATGATTGTTATTTGAAAGTTAGGAATAATAAATCTAGTTAACATGACAACATTTTTTAACCCTTTTCAAAGCGACAACTGTACAAATTCTTCTGATGGAAATAATATTTAAAGGTAAGTAGAATTGAGAGATTTGGGAGGCTCTTGACATCGAGGTCTTGAAAGCCAATGAGGGTGAAAGGAGGTGAGAATGTAGCAGCGCCGCTGCCGGAATGAAAGGGCGGGGAAATGGAAGATCCCCGAGAAAACTCGCCGACCAGTGGCATCGTCCAGCACGTTCGCACTTGCGAAAATCCATAGAGTATTCAGGCCGGGGATTGAACCCGGTTCACCTTGGTGAGATTAAAGGTGGTACTGCAAGACAGACCACATCGTGCAACGGAGCAAGGTAAGAATACAAACCATACAGCTAATTATATTACGTCTCAGCAGGCACAGACGAGTTATCTCACGATAAAAAAAAAACGGCTGCCCACCGTCAAGAGCACGAATTATCTAAAAGGAATAGTTCTAGATCTACAAAGAACTGGAACGCATGTCCCTCTTCACTGGATGTAAGGAGTTAAGAGATATGGCATATCGCTTCTCCTCTTGATGCCGGCTGTGGCTGCAGAGCAAGGCACAAACAAGCTCAAGACAAGCAGGTGGCACTACCACAAGCGCCTAGCCTCGTCACGATTTTCAGTCCACGTTCTAGATATTACTTACGTTCACCGCGGGCCAAACTGAATACCTCGTGTATGAAGTCTATTAGTTTGCTCAATAATAAGTGTTAATACAAATTTTTCTTATTATTGTTTCAAATAATAAATTTTTTTTGATTATTTCCGCAGAGCGAACAAAATACCACACTTTTATTATACAATTTGGTACTCAAAACCATACATTTATATTACTTGTCTAAACTTACCCATACTGGTTTTATTCTGTGATTGCACAAAAGTGTGTTTGGAAGTGCACCTGAATACTACATAACATTTCTTCATATAATAATACATCTGTAAGATATGCAAACACTGAGGTGGGCAACTTTAAATCCACGCCAAAGACAAAGGTCATATCAGAAAATTTTTGAATTCCAATTTGCATGCCCAACTTCCTTGTATTTTAAAATATTGTTACATTTGAAAGCAAAAGAAATATGGGATTAATATGTATTCTTAAATTGAAAAAAAATAACAATGTACTAAACATTTGTTTATGGGTCATACTTAGCCGAAGAAGGGATTGGCTTTTCATTTATTCGTGTACCCATGGCGGGTATTGACTACTACACTCATTATTATGCATACACTGGTGATCATCCTTATGACACTACTCTGCAGTATTTCAACCTTACTACAGAAGACTACGATTACAAGGTGGGCGAATGAATGCCTCCTCATAAGTAAATTTTCTTGAAGAATTTTTTTTTAATTTACTGGTATTCTTAAACATAAAATCTGAATCTGTTGCAATATGTGAAATATTTTCTTCCAGCTGATGTATTACGTTTAATCAATCCGAGTCCATTCAGAAGGTTATATATTTAAAACTAAGCATTTAGAAGTATGTAATCTTCTATTAAACTTATATGTAACATTTTGCCTCTTTGTAGTATGCATATCGTTGTACGTGCCCTATATACTTCACATTATATAGTAGTGTTTTGAGGCTTCAAGATTTAGACATTTTTGTCACTTTTTCATGTTCCCTGTAAATAATGTCGAAAGCTATCCGATATTTTCGGTTTGTAATCGCGCAGTGTTCTTATCGACGGGCAAAACATAGTCCACATCTTGGAGTCTTAGTAACTCACCTTGCAATAAAACCGAGAGTGGACTTCAGGTGAATACCGATATGGTTCCTTACTACAGGCCGTAGACGATTAATTCACGGTTTCTGCTTTTACAAGCAACTCTCTCCGTCTCTCACGACTTCGCTGTCAACGAGACTTAAAGGCACACACACACAGACCTGTCTTGCAATCTAAGGTATACTTGGTGGCCAAATCGGCGAATCGCGCTTCACGACTTCCATTGCACTTAGAGCTGTATTTCACGTATCATTTCACGATCTACATCGTTCTTAGATGTGTTTCCTGACTTGCGTCTTGCTTCGCTACGTGCTTCGCGACTATTAGAAAAATCTATTTTTAACTAAATTATGAGGTTTTGAGATTTTGAGAATAAAGGCTGACATCTAAAAAAATGTAAAATTGAGGAGGTGCATTGCTGTCGGAAGGCAAGGGGAAGAAGGGAACATGCCATCTCAAATAATTATAAATGGGGGACGATTTCCCTTAGTGACTGCACTCATGTAATTTTCTATTACGTCTGGAAACGTAGCATTCCTTTACGTCTTTGAAAGAGTAATTTTTACGTCAGTCAAAAGCATTACCTTAACGTGTGCTAAAAGCGTATTTATACCACATTTACTTTGTTTCAAAAAAGGTCGATTTGCCATGGAGAGAGAATAAGCCAGCGCAAAGAATTGGGAAGAGTAAAAATTTATCGAAGTTTGTGAAAACATTCCTCCCCCTCCTCATGACAATATTTTCTTACGCCACGTCTGTCCAAGCTCGAAGTGAAAGGTGTTTAGATGGCTGGGGCGATAGTAATATCCAATCCCCCCACCCTCCTACAGTAATTTAAACCTACCTTCAGCCAAATTAAGGTGTACACTCGGGTTTTCCCTTGAGTGATCACGCGTGGAAAAGTCTGGGCGTCTCTTGAAAACCTGGCCTTGAGAGCCGATGAGTGTAAAGTGAGGTGAGTTTAGCGGCACCGTACGGCACGATTCCTACGTGCGGAAATCCGGGAGTTTCCCCTGCCGGGAATTCATCCCGGTTCACCTCGACGGGAGGCGACAGCCCTACCCGCTACGCCAACCGCAGCCCCCGTAGTGGTCTAACGACGTACTATCAGTGGAGCCGACCAACCAGCCTTATACAGTCCTAACACACGGCCATTTTAAAACGAGTTTAAATGCCAACACTTTGCTTGCTGTAGACGACCTGGCATCCACTTTGGTATCTTGCTCGACAGAAGCGTCAACTGTGTCCGCGTTGCCTGAGCAGGAACGTTTCATGACTTCCTGTGTGGTACTCGGATACCTCTACTAGTATCTTTACATTATATTGTGATGATGTCATGCATTCGGCGCTTAAGTCACGTACCTGCTTGGATTTTACTTATGTGCAATTTCTTTTCTTCTTGGCTCATTACTTCATGGTGCTTCAGTTCCTCATTTCGAAGTGTAACTGTAGTTTACAGCGATTAAATTACTATACCACATTACTTAAACAACAGAATATATCGTTGCTGATACTTATGTAAATTTGCAAGACGTCATATTGCATGCAATTAGTTAAACTTTACCTGTGTTTACTTTAACAAGTGAACTTTGCTAATGTTATCGATTGATATTGTTTATGCATTTGTATAGGGCTACACACTGTCATAATGAGAATGAAGTATTTTTCAAATAATTTCAAAGTTACCTTATTACTATGGCTAATCTTCTGAATTATCTTGCAGATACCTTCCATAAAGAGAGCAAAAGAACTTAGCCCCTCCCAAGTGAAGTTGATTACAAATACGAGGTCTGCCCCTAATTGGATGAAGAACATCAACCAAACCACGAAAGCTAGGAGTTAGAAAGAAGAATACTACCAGGTATTTGCCAACTATTTCGTGAATTGAGTAACAGCACTAACTTCCCCAAACTTAGGTTCTCGAGAAATAAATTTGGTCATCATTAGAATCCATACAAGCAACCTGATGAGGAAATAACATAAAAATTCAATAATAATATGTTTCGTTAAACCACATACCCTAAGCATTATTTCTATGAAACGAAAGAATAAGAAATTCAGAACATTAATTTAATATTTTATTAACTTATTTCTGTAATAAAATAATCTTAAAATATTTGGTAAATGATAATGGAGTTTAAAATAAGGTTCGTTATTGCGTTACAATTCCTGGACCACTCTGCTTCCGAAGGCTTGGAATTGTAGGGTTTAACGTCACAGAACGAGCCAAGTCACGGACTAGAAGTAGGAAACTTCAACTGCATGGGCTGGCATACCGTTCAGAAACTTGATTACCTGGTGGTCAACGTATGCCCCACCTTCAAGTCTAGTGGCTATAGTGTACTTAAACTGATGCTCAATGACGACCAACGAACGAAAGTCGATGAATGACTGGAGGTAAATACTATTGAAAATTGTGTACTTGGGATTTCGATTATTGCACGCCCTGTTATGTGTCCACTATCTGAAGTGTAATCAGAAGCGACGAGCCGCTTTAGCTTCAGAGTTTGCAGTGATTTTACAGTATTATTTCCTTAAAGTTGAATACGTGATTGATACAAACTCCCAATTAAGGCAAAGCTTATTTATATATTTAGATTTTTTAATAGCAGTTAAATATTTTTTTCGAATACATTTTCTGAAATACAATTAGCAAGCTACCGATTTGAGAGCTGTAATTGCATTATCAAGTTCTGTTAAAATATCTAAAGAAATAATTACATACATTACATTATTGCATATGTTTATGTCATTTTTGTCTTTGTGTTTCTGAAAGTAGGTTGGAATTTTTTGGTTTTTTTGCAGCAGCTCTAAAATGTTTTGTTTGGTTCGTTGCAAGCCGAATATCCACACACACGCACACTATAGACACAATACTCAACATATTCGCTGTTACTTAATTCCTAGAATATTTACTGATGAAGTGACAAGTCCCCAACACTCGTCGGATTAAGAATTACGAATATTCGGTTAGATAATGGAGAGAGGAAGAAGAAAAGCAAGCGGTACGGATTTCTTTCAAGGACCACGGTAAAGCGGAACACAGTTGGGGATATGGTATTAAGCAACGACGTTGGTCGAATGTGCTTTCCCGCTTATAACAAGAATACAGTGTGGATAAATGGCGGAGGAATATTTATAGACATGTCGTTTGGAAAAATCACCGATGTTAATTATATGTTGTGTGAAAGTGATAAAAAATTACAGTTACGGTATCTTCTATAATTAATTTAATACTCAGCAAAAGTTTACCCCCTGCCAGGCCATCTCCAGTTATTCAGTTTGGGGTTGGTAACTCTCCCCGTGCACTTTTCGAAGCCATAACACTGTCCACGGCCGCGAGTCTGATGATGCCCTTTCAGTGCTAAATTTAAATCTGTTTTTTCGCAACAAGTGGATGTAATAAAGCTTGCTTTCATGAGCAAGACTGGCTACGTCCTGTGCTTGATTTGTAATTAAAGACAACCACAAATTGTGATTTACTGCACTTGTGACTCTATTCCAGAAACTATTCACCGAGAGACTTGTTTCTCACCTCCTTCCTTACATCATGGCGAATAGTATTGAATGTTTTGTGAATGAATAAACGATTGAATATTATAAGATGATGTCGTAATTTCTCAGCTTGCTTGTAAAATTAAATAGATACTCGTTTTAAGGAGGCAAAATACTATATAGTACATGTCTGACAAGAAATACCACCAGGGGAACTGAAATCTTGGTGACAATACAAGGATTGAAATGAGCTTTGCATGCTCTCATAGTATTGTTACAAGAAATGCCTGAAGGGGCGTATCCGAGTTCGTGAGGGATGGAGGTCTTAATAAAAATAAACTAACAAAATTCAATAATTATATTTATTCTCAATGCTGCAAACAGTCAAACATCTGTTATTTACTAGTCTGAGCGTCCTATTAACCATTATTATTCTTATTGAGCGCAACGTTTAACTACTAGATCAATTTCAATTAAAGTCTTTATTACAGTATTTACTCTTGCTAATGTCCCTTAAACTTATCCAATTTTTTTCCACACGTTTAGTTAAAACTGTCTATTTCGATCTTCTGGAATGTCTTTTCCCTCACACATCCAGTCCACGGTCCCGCAGATCAGTCCTACTCTTCCCTGCACACAAGCTCGCCGACGCACTCTCGCAGATCACTGCAGTTGTCCCTCGCAGCTCTGGAATATCTCATCTGTCACTTAAGGTAGCACGATCTGCCAAACTCTCGGCTCTTAATCACTCACTCCTTAGATGCCCGAACGTGGTATTTATACTTAAGGTAAGTGCCGTCTAAAACTATCTCGGCAATCCAAGTTGTTCTGGGAAAGTTAATGGTGATGACCACGAATTTAGTGCAAGATAAATGTAGAAATATGATCTTCTCAGGGTCAGCGAGACATGAGCTACGATAAGTTTATCGATGTGTGCGGCGGCGTCCTTCATGAAAGACTGCTCACTTCGGCTAACATTACAAATTTGACCTCCAGCTCTCGGCGTCTTCGCGCACGAAGGATTCATGGGGCTGCAAAAATATATATCGTGTCGGCTCGCTTTGTGTAACAGATAGGTGACCACCCACCTATGGCTCGCTTGTTGATTCAATACAATCCTTTGACTTGCTGCCACCACTATCATATAACTGCTGTCCTTCACTTCCACTTGCTCGCGCAGGATGCGAAGTAGCGAGCGCGTAACAGTATCGTCAATACACTTGCGATCCGTAACTTTCCAAACATAAAGACATATACAGTATATGGAAGCAACCCTGCTGGTCGTTTCAACTGCAGCTTTGCGCGTTTCTCGTCGAGCTTTCAGAAAAATGGAATATTGTTTTGTAGATTATATTAAAAACAAATTTTAATAAACTTTTAATAACTATTGCTCTGTGACAGAGTAAACTGCGGAAATACCTATTATGAACAAATGAAGTGTCTCACAGTTTAAAAGTGCTGATATATGCTGTATTGTGTTTACCCGAATAACACGGCTATTAATTTTCTCAACCGTTTACCTCACAGCATGGGGCGATGGTGATTGTTCATGGCAGTTGTATTTGCGTTATGGCCATTTCATTGCACAAATACTACTTTGTGGAGAATCCAGCTGACAGTTCAGCAGAGCTGACGTCTTCAGCCACTTGTGAAATTCTTCTAATTGTTAGCTGGTTTTTCTATTTGTAAACGTTCATTTGTAGAAATTATTAACTCGTTTTATCGATTTGATGAAAATTTTGTTGATGTCTGAAGCATACGTAATTCGCGAACATCACATGGAAATGTTAAGGACATGAGAAAATAAGTTAAGCCAGTCTGGTAAAATAGACAACAACAGAACTTCGAAAAATGCACCCTTCCCCTCTGTACAGATATACCAATAATATGTTTTGGCAGTAGTTGCAAGTATGGTTAACTTGCAGGGAAGTTTCATACATATAATGTTGTGTTTTAAACATTCAACACCTATTTTTTCTTAAAAGAAGGGTAATTTTAAAAGTTTTACATATTTATATATATGTATCGCACGTGCACATATAAACCTGTATGCCATTCACATAAAAAACTTTTGTAAGTCATCTCGCGTTTTATCCTATGACCATTAGTCTAAACGAAGAAATATTTAGAGAATTATAGCATATTAGACTAATTTCCGTTTTGGTGTCTCATTGACCGTAACATGAGACTCGGAAATAATCTTATGATTAAGTATTGCTTTCATTTACAGATTTTTTCAAAGGCAATTATTTTCTCTCTGCTTNTCATTGACCGTAACATGAGACTCGGAAATAATCTTATGATTAAGTATTGCTTTCATTTACAGATTTTTTCAAAGGGAATTATTTTCTCTCTGCTTTGTGTCTTCGCAGCTTCACAAGAACGATACCATTCGTGAGCGCATGTCTGGGAAGGCTGTTCATTGGTACACAGATATCATTTCGTCTGCGGATATTCTCTCCAAAGCTCACCAACAGTACCCAGATAAATTTCTGCTCTACACAGAGGCGTCCATGAGTACGTAAAACTTATCATGTATAATTATATAATATAAAATATTTTAAATAATTAGGTGTTGAGAATGAAATTTTCAAAGTGTGATGGTGTTTACTTCCAGTTTAGGAGGATTTTAAGCACAATTCAAATTTAATGAAATGAATATTAATTTATTTAAGACATTGTATGTTATTTAAAAGAGCTGAGGTCTCTAATGTTACGTATATAAGTCATCTTGAAACTTGCTTGATACTAGCTATAGAATTACTTTTGTTTCACCACATCCTACTTTATAGGTCAGATATCTGAAAACGAGGCCAGTCAGGGTATTTTGCATATCTTACCATATATTTTGAAGTACAAAATATTTTTCCCATGTAGTTTTTGTTGCATTTGTAACCATATTAAAGATTAACTCATTATTTATTCTTTGTCAGTTTCACATGAGAAAATACAGACTTAAATCAGTCCATTGTGGTTTCGGGAATTCTGTAAAATAGCCTAAATCTGAATATACTAATAAGTTTTAAACATTAATATAAAATTTTAGTTACATGTTATAAAGAGAGATGGCGAGGACAACAACAGTAGTGTCCTGCGAAACAAATATTTTTGGATATAAGTTTTATTCACAACACCGCACACTTATCATGTGACGNCAACAGTAGTGTCCTGCGAAACAAATATTTTTGGATATAAGTTTTATTCACAACACCGCACACTTATCATGTGACGTATTACTGAATACGTACTGTGACACAGATTATTTTTCAAAATTTTCCAAAGACGGATTTTGCTTTATCATAGGGCATAAAATTACTACCAGTTCTAACACTGCCCATTGCGAAGAAGGGTGGTATGTGTCTGTGATATCTGCATAGCCAAACAAATATAAAAAGTCAAAACAACTAGACATTTTCTGTCATCCCTATAACAGTGTTAGAAATCAACTAACATCACGAATGTGGACACACTACCATACATACCACAGCTCCTCCTTCGTGACCACCACGGTCTTTACTGATTTTCAGTGATGGCTGCACAGCATGCATATTGTAACATATGTGAAGATAGAAGTCACATGAGTGTAATCCAAAACACGAAAGAAGTGCGTAAAAGCATTTTTATAAAACAACTATGCGATAAAATAGCTATTTATTGCCGAAACCCGCGTCTACNAAAGAAGTGCGTAAAAGCATTTTTATAAAACAACTATGCGATAAAATAGCTATTTATTGCCGAAACCCGCGTCTACAAATCATAACACTTAAAGAATTCGAATTACAGAGTTGACAATATTTCGTTTCCACATCAAAGCACGTGAGAGAACCTGATTACATGAAGTACTTATTAATAAAATCCTGCACATATGTATGTATGGTTTGTATACATCGGACAAAACGTGTACTGTGGGAAATCCGGGATTANTTTCGTTTCCACATCAAAGCACGTGAGAGAACCTGATTACATGAAGTACTTATTAATAAAATCCTGCACATATGTATGTATGGTTTGTATACATCGGACAAAACGTGTACTGTGGGAAATCCGGGATTATTTTGAATTTTCAAATTTATACGTGAGATCTTTCGAAAAGAAGTTTCTAACTTGAAACTTGAACGTGAACATCAATTTGATGCCTGCGGCGTCCCTATATGTTATCCGTCCGTACTCAAGCTCTAGCGAAGCTCACAGGTGGAGGACGTCAGTCAGGNAAAGAAGTGCGTAAAAGCATTTTTATAAAACAACTATGCGATAAAATAGCTATTTATTGCCGAAACCCGCGTCTATAAATCATAACACTTAAAGAATTCGAATTACAGAGCTGACAATATTTCGTTTCCACATCAAAGCACGTGAGAGAACCTGATTACATGAAGTACTTATTAATGAAATCCTGCACATATGTATGTATGGTTTGTATACATCCGACAAAACGTGTACTGTGGGAAATCCGGGATAATTTTGAATTTTCAAATTTATACGTGAGATCTTTCGAAAAGAAGTTTCTAACTTGAAACTTGAACGTGAACATCAATTTGTANCGAAAAGAAGTTTCTAACTTGAAACTTGAACGTGAACATCAATTTGTATTTAGGCGGCCGAGCATGCCATTTATTTTGTAAGAATGTACATTGTATGCTGTAAATATTCATTTTGCATAAATTCGACTTTATGTTGAATTAAAATACAGTTCGCGAGATCCCAATTAAAGATGTTATACAGGTGTGACTGTGGTGATAATCAAATTTAAATAATAAATTCGGTCACTGGGCGTTTCTAAATGCACATGAATATCGTTAAAGGTATTATCAACAATGTATCACAGTTTGAGAAAGTTCAATTATTGTTAGAGAAGAAAGTCAAGATCTAAATTCACCATGTTATTCTTAATGGGGAGATGTATTTTTTTCACAGTGTGTAATTGCTTTAAATATTATCGGTGAGACATTGCATAGTAAAGGACGCATCGTGAATATTATATTAATGTTGAGAGAAGTCTGTTTTACATTAATAATACGGATTTAGAAATCACAACTAAAGTCACTACTGTCATTGAAAAAGTCTATTAAAAATTAGTGCCTTAACAAACGCAAAAGAAACTTTTACCGAATCTTTAAAACACAGCAATAATGTTGTAAGTTACGTAAAAAACATTGTTCTATTAGGTAGAAAAATTCGGGACNCAAAAGAAACTTTTACCGAATCTTTAAAACACAGCAATAATGTTGTAAGTTACGTAAAAAACATTGTTCTATTAGGTAGAAAAATTCGGGACGACGTTATAGTAAATAAATACCCAGTGTTGCTTTCTGAGGGCAATACGATTTTTAGTAATTTTCTTGAAGAGACTTTAGCAAGGCTTTGCACGGAAAATACATTACGTCTAGGGAATATTCAATCAGTGCCTCAACGAGATAACAGTTTCATATTAATATTTATCACTAACCTAACTTATTTAATTTTATGAAACTTTGTNAAAAAAAAAAAAAAAAAAAAAAACAGCCCAGGCCTTTATGAACCATTGTAACGTTTGCTGCGATAAATAGCACTTAGTACTGCTGATAAATAAGAAAGCGATCACAAAACATCACATAACTGCAACGCAACACTTCCACGAGAATAAAGTAGCCTTGAAAAAGTAAAAACGTATCTATTCGCGTACGTAATTTAAACACAAAACAATTTCCGTACATGTGGTTAGTTGAACGAATGGAATACACATATATATTCCGTACACGCTCCTATTTCCATTACCTCTTACTATTTGTCAGGCAAACGATGAAGTTTTAATTTTCCATTATAAAACCAATTATTAGTCAGGATCCGTTTGCTCATAACAAAAGTAAACACAACANATGAAGTTTTAATTTTCCATTATAAAACCAATTATTAGTCAGGATCCGTTTGCTCATAACAAAAGTAAACACAACATCTCAGGGAAAGAATATTTTTTCCCTTTCTTCAGTATTAATTTTTATTGATTCGTTTAGTCACATGACCACAACGCACCACTACCAACATGAGAATCTTTGCAACTGGTTTCTTTAAACAACCCCTAGCTAAGTGGCACTTACAAAAAGGCGTTTTATAATGGCGAAACAACTCGACATCCTTCAGGGCAACTTAGTGTTTCTTTTGTGGGGGCTAGTTTATTACTTGTCGGTGAAACTAGATATGTCTCTCCAGTATCTTATAAATTACTTGATTTTCGATCAATGATTGAACCAGAGTAAAACAGAGTGAATGGAAAGTACTTGGCATTTAGAGCAATTAAATATTATTACGGATGTTCGTACAAGAAAAATATGTTATTTTAAGGTTTTAATGAACTTTTAATGACACCGGNGTGTTGGCGCCTCACGCCACAGAACAGATTACAACACCTACGTCCAAACCTCAGCTTTGGCAGGTGTCAAATTTGTATTTAGGCGGCCGAGCATGCCATTTATTTGGTAAGAATGTACATTGTATGCTGTAAATATTCATTTTGCATAAATTAGACTTTATGTTTAATAAAAATACAGTTTGCGAGATCCCAATTAAAGATGTTATACAGGTGTGACTGTGGTGATAATCAAATTTAAATAATAAATTCGGGCACTGGGCGTTTCTAAATTGCACATGAATATCGTTAAAGGTATTATCAACAATGAATCACAGTTTGAGAAAGTTCAGTTATTGTTAGAGAAGAAAGTCAAGATCTAAATTCACCATGTTATCCTTAATGGGGAGATGTATTTTTTTCACAGTGTGTAATTGCTTTAAATATTATCGGTGAGACATTGCATAGTAAAGGACGCATCGTGAATATTATATTAATGTTGAGAGAAGTCTGTTTTACATTAATAATACAGATTTAGAAATCACAACTAAAGTCACTACTGTCATTGAAAAAGTCTATTAAAAATTAGTGCCTTAACAAACGTAAAAGAAACTTTGACCGAATCTTTAAAACACAGCAATAATGTTCTAAGTTACGTAAAAAACATTGTTCTATTAGGTAGAAAAATTCGGGACGACATTATAGTAAATAAATACCCAGTGTTGCTTTCTGAGGGCAATACGATTTTTAGTAATTTTCTTGAACAGACTTTAGCAAGGCTTTGCACGGAAAATACATTACGTCTAGGGAATATTCAACCAGTGCCTCAACGAGATAACAGTTTCATATTAATATTTATCACTAACCTAACTTATTTAATTTTATGAAACTTTGTATATTTAAATGCTTGAAGGCAGCTACGTAAATATATAAAACGAAGCTTTAAACTTTAGACGAGTACCGTAAATGAACTTCTAACTAGTAAAAAAAAAAAAAAAAAAAAAAAAAAGCAGCCCAGGCCTTTATGAACCATTGTAACGTTTGCTGCGATAAATAGCACTTAGTACTGCTGATAAATAAGAAAGCGATCACAAAACATCACATAACTGCAACGCAACACTTCCACGAGAATAAAGTAGCCTTGAAAAAGTAAAAACTTATCTATTCGCGTACGTAATTTAAACACAAAACAATTTCCGTACATGTGGTTAGTTGAACGAATGGAATACACATATATATTCCGTACACGCTCCTATTTCCATTGCCTCTTACTATTTGTCAGGCAAACAATGAAGTTTTAATTTTCCATTATAAAACCAATTATTAGTCAGGATCCGTTTGCTCATAACAAAAGTAAACACAACATCTCAGGGAAAGAATATTTTTTCCCTTTCTTCAGTATTAATTTTCATTGATTCGTTTAGTCACATGACCACAACGCACCACTACCAACATGAGAATCTTTGCAACTGGTTTCTTTAAACAACCCCTAGCTAAGTGGCACTTACAAAAAGGCGTTTTATAATGGCGAAACAACTCGACATCCTTCAGGGCAACTTAGTGTTTCTTTTGTGGGGGCTAGTTTATTACTTGTCGGTGAAACTAGATATGTCTCTCCAGTATCTTATAAATTACTTGATTTTCGATCAATGATTGAACCAGAGTAAAACAGAGTGAATGGAAAGTACTTGGCATTTAGAGCAATTAAATATTATTACGGATGTTCGTACAAGAAAAATATGTTATTTTAAGGTTTTAATGAACTTTTAATGACACCGAGACGAAATAAAAAAAATAAAATAATATCAGGAGGAAAGAAATTTTTTTGGTTGCTAAACTGAATCGTTTTACATAACGCAATTGCTGTTACGAGTATTTGAACCATGTATGTGAGATTTCTTTTGATGAGAAAATAAATATGGCTAAGTTACTGCATTTGTTATTACCAGGTTAACTGGGGTTCTAAAATGACTTAAATCGTTGTGTTAGAAAAATTTTAATGCTTCTTAACCTCATATAGGCAGGACCTCACCAATTTCATGAACTGATATTATTATTTTGATGCAGAAATGGAATTTTGTGTGACNCCTCATATAGGCAGGACCTCACCAATTTCATGAACTGATATTATTATTTTGATGCAGAAATGGAATTTTGTGTGACAGCTCAAGTGGTTTGTGGATGGAAATAGCTGACACTACTGACAAGTTACTGAAATTATCATACGTGGTTGCTTGAATGAATGCATTTTAACGATCTCTCATGTATGCCATTATACACTTACACAGCTCTTATTTTTTTCACAAATACTGACATACGTGCGCTTTGTAAGAGTCGCTGTGTATCTAAATAAATATGACAGTGGTGGATGAAGGGATTGCATGAGTGTTTTAAGTGAGTTAGACTCGCGGCATTAGCAAAACTATATAACCTATTTGCGTGATGATTGTAGTTTCTCACTGTTTGCACTTTCCATGATTGTTCTGACTATTTGTTGGCTTATACACCACGCGCACTTACTTTTGTGAGAGAAGTGTTTAAATTTAGTTTACGGGTTGCATAAGAAAGGATATTTAGAAACATTTCGAAAAAATTACATTCTAGGTCACTTACATGCAACAGTGTAATATATTAAGTGGCGTTAATAGTATATATATCGTACATTATATTAGTATCTTGAAATAATTACACCACTTTTACTTTCATGTGGAAAATATTAAAATTACATTTACCTGTTACATTACAAAGGATACATAGAAAATTATCGAAACATTTTATGCTAAATGGTTTATTTACAATGAATTATGACATATTTAATGGATTTAAAAGTATAACTCTTGTAAATTATATTCGTTTCTTAAAATTATTGAACTCTAATTCCCATATGCCCACTTTTTCTGACGCTACACGTTCATGAGGTATCTTTCAAAGAACCAGACTGTTAAATAAATTTCTTCTTTATATTTGTTACTGATATCGAACTTCAGTATGGTGCTTGTGACTGTTCATTTTTCTGAATCTGCATTTATATTAACAATCTGTGTTCGATAATGGCTCACGAAAAGTATTACCTTAAATAGAAGATTTTATGAACTAGTATAAACAAATGCAAACAAGTGTCGTTAAACGTCGTTACACCTATGTGTTCGGGAGCATGACACTAATCTCCTAGCCTTAAATAGCAAAATGGCTCTCAGTTACTGTATCCATGGATGTGAAAACAACCGTCTGATCTTTGATCTGAGCGAGTATCGGGTGGATAAACCAAAGGTAACATATTTGAAACTTGCGTTTTAAAAATAGATAAATATATTTACACAGGTAATTTTGTTTTGTGCAGTGTACACGGTACCTCAAACAGGACTGGCAGATGGCTGGCAGCAAGGAACACTGTTAATGAAAAACATAATAGAGGTAAGTAAACGATTAATACAAAAATGGATATTTAAAATTTAAAATTGCGACTGTAAACGCTAAACTGTTAGCTGAATATAAACAGGGATTTATTATGACATATAAAGCGAAGGGTGGTTGCAAGAACTCGTTGACATGAAGTGATGTCAGTAATGGGGTGATGCTTAACCACAGCTATGGTGGAAGCTGGAGTGCCATGAGAAAGCTCAATGCCCAACCAAATTTGGCCATATTTGTCACGGACAAGGAAACTTCAAATACTTATTTTATATCCTGAAGTCAAATCTGAAGTACAGCAATAAGTGGTCAGCGTGCAGGCAGTTATGAAAGAGTGATAATTAGCTACCATTAGATGAAAGGTTTTCAAGTATGCATGTAACGTGAATGGATATTGNTAGATGAAAGGTTTTCAAGTATGCATGTAACGTGAATGGATATTGATATTTTAAAAATTTTGAAATAGTTTTATACATATTTGTGAAAGTAAACAATTTTGATCATCGGGGAACATTAATAGTCTTCAAATTCTGTCATCATGACCGTCGAACGGTTTTCAATGTTCAATAATGACCAATTAAACTACTGCAAATCCTGTAATAAAATAATTAAGTGTGCGTGGGTGTATATATATGTATATATATATACANTGATATTTTAAAAATTTTGAAATAGTTTTATACATATTTGTGAAAGTAAACAATTTTGATCATCGGGGAACATTAAGAGTCTTCAAATTCTGTCATCATGACCGTCGAACGGTTTTCAATGTTCAATAATGACCAATTAAACTACTGCAAATCCTGTAATAAAATAATTAAGTGTGCGTGGGTGTATATATATGTATATATATATACACACAAGGGATGATTCGGAAGTCATGGCAACTATTGTTAATCTACCGAAAATGATCTTGTACTATCTAAAGTTAAAAGTAGAGTTTAAAGGTGACACCACATGGGGTATGGATGTAGGAATGTCCGCAAAGAACAAAGACAAACATGGCTGTTTGAAATCACCTTTTAAATAATTTATTCTCGTACATTCTTTATACAAAGATTTGAACGGATACGTATCATAAGTGTACAAGCTGTTTAACATCCTTCAAGGTAGTCGCCGATATTTCCACGGTTCGCCAACGTGTGCTACCCCACGTCAAACTGCTGTTGCCGTCAAATGGGGTATGAGTGCATCCGTCCGGCCGTGAGCACGTTCCCTATGACAGTTATCGGACAACAGCAGTGCAAAATGGACGTAACCAAAGTCGAACAGCGTGCGTAGATCAACATAGCCGTACGCCGCGGCCTCAATGCACGCGAATGTCATGCAGAGCTAAGGAAAGCATTATAAATCGCACTATACCCTATCGCACAGTGGCTACGTCAGTGCGCCGAATTATACGGTGGGACTTAAATGTACGGAAGATATGTGCCAAGTGGGTGCCACATCACTTAACTGAGTTAGAGAAGTGGACCCGATATGAGAAATGTCGAATCAATCTGGAACGCTTTCAACGTGAAGGTAATGGCACGCTGAACTGCATCATTGCAATTGATAAACATGGGCACGAGCATACTAACCAGAATTTAAGCGAGAGTCCAATGAACGGCGTCATCCTGGATCACCACGGAGACACAAGGAACGAAAAAACCCGTCACCCACAAAGCTGATGATCATTTTGGCATACGACACTCGAGGTGTTTTAGTGTGTCATCCAGTTCATGAGCGCTGTACTGTCAATGCACAGTACTACCTGTCATTTCTGCGGTACCATATTCGTTGTGCATTTCGATAGAAACGTCGTGAACTGCTGGGTAACACTTTTGTCTTACCTCACACAGAAGGTAGCATTACATGGTGTTAATAGCGTTGGTGATGGGAGGTTTTGCCACACCCTCCCTATTCACTATAGCGTAGTTCGTGTGAATATGATGTTATTCCCAAAGTGAAGATTTCATTGCATGGTAAACGCTTTCCCAACAAACGATGCATCGTCACAGCATTTAGACAAGAGGTAGCACACATTGACGGATCCCATGCAGCCAATGGTATTTTCTGTCTGCCTCATCGCTTGCAACGAACAGTCGACAATCCTCGGAGACCACTTTGAAGGATTTTAAACAGCTCTTAGATGTACGATACGCATCTGTTCAAATTAGTGTATACAGGATGTACGAGAATAAATCAATTTAACTGTGGTTGCAAGCAGCCATGTTTGTCTTTGTTCCTTGCCACACATTCCTGCATCTATACCCCTTTATGAGGCCACATTTAAAACGTACTTGTCGTACACTTTCTACTGTATCTAGTACATTTCCTGTGTTTAACCAGTTTTGGGAGATAAACAATAGATGCCATGAGTTCTGAATCAGCCCTCGTGTGTAAATATATGCATGTGTTGTATACATATAAATATAGAGATATATGTACACACACACAACGTGATTCTGAAATTTGGGAACAAACTTCGGCAGTGTATTTCTAAGAAAAATTTTTTTGAATTGCTTTACTTTGCAATGTGGTTTGCCTACCTGGTATGCACACACAATCTGTTTTGAATGTTCAACATGCATTATCTCACAATCAGGTCACCTGAGAGAGTTCCAACAAGACCACCATTTTTGTTAATTTCGAAGTGCTAATTGACATGCTGTCTATAAGAATTGCTTAGAACACAGTGTTACAAAGTTTTATGCAAATGTATGGCGAAAACAGCCATTTCCAAAAGGAAGGGGGTGATATTACCGACCGCGCTTTTAGAGGTGTAAGATCTTCTTTATACGAAACGTAATTCACCGATTTATTGCTTAATCACAAGTGGTTTCTGATGTTTTCAACTAAATGCATTTTAAAACTCAAATTTTGGAGGCGCATAGCTCTCTTAATTATCACTTTAGGGAATAAGTTGGACATACATTTTCGTCTTACATTTTCGTAAGGAATTGCCTGCCAAAGTTTGTCCCTCTGTTTTAGAAACACGTGGTGCATGCAAATATCAACATATATTTATATACGTGTGTGTAGTTTGCAATCATAAATATTTTGAATACTTTTAAATTTACACACTATGTATTTATAGCGCAGTGTATTTTAGCTGGTTTTCCGAAGAAAAGAATGTATATTAGTATCGTCTTCCTGTCTGTGTGTCTGTTCATATCAGTCTGTTGGTGTCTGCATCTGTGCCCTCTGAACATTTATAAACTCAGTCACTGGGTTTTACCAAACTCGGTACACCTAAAGTCCTCAGTAAGGAGACAAAACAAATAAAGTATTTGATAATTTCAGATATTTTTTTTTAAAGCAAGCCATTGACCAATTTTGGGTGTTACAGTATGTAGTATTTCCATTATCATTGAAATAAAGACTTTACTAGAGTAAGCCTGTATTTTACAATTGTTTGCAAGCTAGAATGCTATAAATACACTTACATTTTATCTGTCCCAAACAAACTTAGTACGTTGGCGGATCCTTTGCCAGAATCTACTGTTTTAGCTGAATGCTGCTTTGACCACCATTTTATTAGATAGAACCATATAATTTTATAGGCCTATAAAATCTTTCACTATATCTCAGTGAGCTTTTAAAACCATTAGTGTGGACAAGAAATGCTGTATTAGGCACTCTAAATATATATAATTTAAATAATTCAAACAATAATTTTAAAAATAAGTGATCGTTTGATTATTTCATGTAAGTATGCATATCGAACGAACATTAAAACTGATTGAAACCAAATTTGTATGATAAGAGCAAAGTCTTCCAATACTAAATACATTAGAGCTAATTTTGTGGACAGTTTTCCGAGATTTACCTTAATTCATTAATTTTTATAACGAATCTCTGAAAATACTTAACCGATTGCCAATAAATTTGGCTTTAAAGTAAACTAATTTAAATCTATTATTCAAGTAGATCAGATTTTTGTTTTCAAAATGACAAACATTTACATATTTATATTATTATTTGGTGTCTTTCGAACTACTAGACATCATTTCAGCTTATATTTGTACGCTGGTAGTACCAAGGTGAGCAATAGAAGAAACCATTAAAACTAGGGCCAAAAAATTAATGTGCAAGTAACCTCTTACACGAAGTACAACTTAAGTAAAGTGGATATTACTTATTTTCAAAAAAGCGCCCTTATTACACTTTGTTTAAAATATTATATCTGTAGAACAGTAAAACAAATCTGCACCCATTTTGGCATGATGGCAATTCTTATGGCGTGCACAGAATAATCTAATTGATTTGTGTACTGTAGCTTGTTACTAGTTGTCCCGTCATAATTATATTCAGATGCCATATCTCTGTAAATAATCAACCGATTCACGGAACAGCCTAAAAATTTCATTATAATTTTTTATTTTGAAAACAGTAGTTATATTGCTGTAGACCTTTATGCCATATAATGGGGACAATTAAACCAATCGGAGTTGATAGGGTTGCGCCGCTCCTAATATCGAGCCGTTGTGAGTGAAGTGAAGTGAGAGTGGTGCAGAACCGGAATGCAAGGGCGGGGGAAACGCGAGATCCCCGAGTAAAGCCCACCGACCAGCGGCATCGTCCGGCACGATTCCTACATGCGACCCCACCGAGAATTTAACCGGATTCCCGTAGGAGGGATGCTAGTAGTCTGACCACTGCACCGTCACTGCCCCTAAACCGATTTGACTCAAACAATGCGTGCTGAAGTAAATGTGTTTTGTTAAATTGACTACATAGCAGCTTTAATCGTCCGTAGTGATTTGCAAAGTGCGAGATAACGTACTACGATTTTCCTACATTCCTCTGAGCTCCACGCGATACGTCCTTCGCTTTTGACAGGTGACCAACAACTGGGTGACAGGCTGGGTGGACAGGAGCATGGCTATAGACACCAACTACGACAGTCCTGGGTTAACAATACATTCGACACATCGATAATTATGAACCCCACTGCAGACGAGCTGTACAAGAAACCCACGTTCTACGCGCTTGCGCACTTCTCCAAGATCGTGCCTCCAGGCTCCGTCCGCATCGGCCTGGAGTCGGAGCAAGATGGCGCCATTGATAATGTGGCCTTCCTCACCCCGGACAACATCACTGTCGTCATCAAGCAGAACAGGTATGTGTTAACTTTAATAAGAGCCTTCCTATGGTATTTTTCATAGCTATAAATGTGTAATAATATTATTTTGTGTTAATTTAAGAAATATTCAAGACATAGAAACTGTACTGAGCGGCCCGAACAATGGCCTAGTTGCTTTGAAAATTCCAGCCAAAGTATGCACAGCTTACGTTTTAAGTGAAGATGGTTCGGCAAGGGAAATGGCAAAATTATGCGCAAGCACAGTTCTAGTAGTGATATTCTTTCAGTGTCATCACATTTTTGCCAACTAAGTTTGTATAGTTAAAAACGTACATTGTTCTGCCAGAAAAGAAAAGTAGATGAAGGTGATTGAATAAAAAAAATACGCCATTGCAACACTTCAAAATTTCCAGTTTACGATGATTATCATAGAATATTTATGGGAAAATGTGTAGATATTCAGGAAATAAACATTTAACTCTAGATTTTTCTAATTATATGAAATGTTTTAACATTTGATTATTACAGTGCCGGAATTATGGAGCTATCTCTAATACAAGTACTTTCATGGAAATCGAGGTCTTGGTGGCATCGGCTTTGTGTTAAGTAGACTGATTGCACTTTCCACATGGAAACAAATAAACTTTCACAAACATAATTCTGAATTTGGTCAGTTGTCATGTTCCTCAAAATATACATTAATGGCGTCCTAATAAAATACCATAAAAAGCCAAAAAAAAACCGAATGTTTTGAATTTTTTCCATTTAAGTGGGCATCGGAATTGCAAAGAAAGATATAAATTTAAAAATGAAGTTTTAGTTGTATGTATGTGTTACTCAAACGATTCCTTGTGAAGAATGGTTGGAGATGTAGGATGAGTAGGCTAGTGGCTCCTAAGAGCGACATTATTTTAACAATTAGGATTTTATCTGATCTATTGACATATTAAAGTCTTTCGAGAAAATGAGATATATTCTAGACAGTATTATACAAATACTATAATTTTGCATTGTAAATTTTATCTTTATAAATACAAATATTTTTACTCCATCGTATATTTACTACCTGATAAAGTGTGTATATATATAGATGTATACAATAATGTATTATTTCATATTATTATAATGACTTATAACGGTAACTGCTCTTTATAGTACTACTATAATCCAGTATTTCACGTGTATAAGAATTTAATTTAAGTAATAAATGTAAATACATCACTGTCTTTATTCCTTGCTCAAAACGCAGTTGAAATTTCTTCTCCAGAAGAAAATTTATAATGCCCTGCCTTAGCTTTTTAGCAACATAAAAAATACTATTTATTATACTGATACAACTGAAGACATACAAGTTACTTGATTTGTTTCATTTTCTTCAATATTTTTAAATTTAAATTTTATGATGGATTGCAAACNAAAAAAAAACCGAATGTTTTGAATTTTTTCCATTTAAGTGGGCATCGGAATTGCAAAGAAAGATATAAATTTAAAAATGAAGTTTTAGTTGTATGTATGTGTTACTCAAACGATTCCTTGTGAAGAATGGTTGGAGATGTAGGATNTTTAAAAATGAAGTTTTAGTTGTATGTATGTGTTACTCAAACGATTCCTTGTGAAGAATGGTTGGAGATGTAGGAGGAGTAGGCTAGTGGCTCCTAAGAGCGACATTATTTTAACAAATAGGATTTTATCTGATCTAACGACATATTAAAGTCTTTCGAGAAAATGAGATATATTCTAGACAGTATCATACAAATACTATAATTTTGCATTGTAAATTTTATCTTTATAAATACAAATATTTTTACTCCATCGTATATTTACTACCTGATAAAGTGTGTATATATATGTATACAATAATGTATTATTTCATATTATTATAATGACTTATAACGGTAACTGCTCCTTATAGTACTAATATAATCCAGTATTTAACGTGTATAAGAATTTAATTTAAGTAATAAATGTTAATACATCACTGTCTTTATTCCTTGCTCAAAACGCAGTTGAAATTTCTTCTCCAGAAGAAAATTTATAATGCCCTGCCTTAGCTTTTTAGCAACATAAAAAATACTATTTATTATACTGATACAACTGAAGAAGACATACAAGTTACTTGATTTGTTTCATTTTCTTCAATATTTTTAAATTTAAATTTTATGATGGATTGCAAACNGAAGACATACAAGTTACTTGATTTGTTTCATTTTCTTCAATATTTTTAAATTTAAATTTTATGATGGATTGCAAACTATGTTCTGTATTGAGTAATTTTCACTGCTCAAAACATGTGGCTCGTTTATGTAAATAGCGAAAGTACAACTAAAACCATTTTTAATATCAAATTCTTTTTCTGATGAATTATGTTAATTCTTGATTGGTTGCTGAGTGACCAATCATTGACAAGCTTAAGTGCAAATTACCAACACTGCCAAATTTCATCTGCGAGCTCGATACATTATACATTTTTTAACATATCGTATCGTTGTGACCGCCATTTGAGAAACGACGGTCGAAGCACCAGTTGACCATTTGGGTGGACTGAAAGTCGCTGTCGACATCAGTGACGGACGAACCTGACATATCAACTCATTCAATTCCAGAAATAGTGAACACTACAGCAAAGTTCCACGAGAAATTCGTTTTAAAAATATTCGAAGACTTTGTAAATTTCGAGCATCATCAGCATACTTCCATTGGCATGGTTGTGATACGGAGGATGTGCCTATCAGAAAGGGCCATTCCTCACCAAAGGTAAAATCACAGCATTCATAAAGCGAAACAAGTACAAATGCAATACTTATAAAGGTGGTACCTAAATGGCTAGGATTCCGGATGTGCATTTTGAAACGTTTTGTAAATGAAAGCACAAAAAGGTATTCATCGTGCGAGCTTCAGTGGCCGCTTGCTTGCCTCCCAACACAGTTGATCCAGTTTGGTTCCTAGCGGGGGTCACGCCGGATTTNGAGCTTCAGTGGCCGCTTGCTTGCCTCCCAACACAGTTGATCCAGTTTGGTTCCTAGCGGGGGTCACGCCGGATTGATACATGTGGGGAACGCAGCAGACGTAATCTTTAGTTTGGTGGTTTCTCTGGGAACCAGCATTTTCTCCACCATCGTAATCCGTCGTTGTTCCATTGTAGAACCTTATTCTGTGTCGGCTGTTGGTGATGGACGATCCCCACGTGCCCCTCTTCCGCTTGTTTGCGCTCTCTCAGAGCTNGCATTCATAAAGCGAAACAAGTACAAATGCAATACTTATAAAGGTGGTACCTAAATGGCTAGGATTCCGGATGTGCATTTTGAAACGTTTTGTAAATGAAAGCACAAAAAGGTATTCATCGTGCGAGCTTCAGTGGCCGCTTGCTTGCCTCCCAACACAGTTGATCCAGTTTGGTTCCTAGCGGGGGTCACGCCGGATTTATACATGTGGGGAACGCAGCAGACGTAATCTTTAGTTTGGTGGTTTCTCTGGGAACCAGCATTTTCTCCACCATCGTAATCCGTCGTTGTTCCATTGTAGAACCTTATTCTGTGTCGGCTGTTGGTGATGGACGATCCCCACGTGCCCCTCTTCCGCTTGCTTGCGCTCTCTCAGAGCTGGCACGCGCACTTTGGTGATTGTGGCACTGTACTTTGTTGGTCTGCGCTCTCGGCGGTCTCGTGGCATGCTCAGGTCCTCCTATCCTGTCTTCCTTTAGTCTCTGTGCCTTCCCCGTCCCTCCCGCGCTGAGAGTACCGCCGAGAGCGCTGGCCAACTAAGTACAGTACCACAGTTACTAAAGCGCGCGTGCCAGCTCTAGGAGAGCGCAAGCCCGCGGCACAAGATACTTCATTTCGGTTAAGGTCGCTTCCACTCAGGTTGGCAAGTTCAGTGTTAAAAGTTTGGCAACCAAAAATTGTAGACCCTGGGTAAGCACTTGTGTCGTATGTGTACCGCAGTTCCTCTATTTTCTACCTTAAAAGACAGGATAATTACAATAACCATAAATAAAATATAAAGCAACTTCGTGGCTTATTAAAACCTGCCTTTTTCATCATTCACGTAGATTAAAATTTTAATTAAAAGTTACCTTTTGGAACACTGCGCAACTTGCGGCGGAAATTTTCCCTATGCCATGTTCTCGCAAAAGAATTCTCGTTTTGTTCCTAACCTGAGTAGAATAAACCTTACTTTGTTCAGTGTTTACCCCACCCTAGGACGAACCCTCCACACTCATTATCGTTATGATCACATTTCAAAGCTGAACGTATCATGAATGCTTTTCAAAATGACTTTACCAATAGTGGAATTTCCTTAGGAATTCCAGCGAACACCATCTATACCACCCCTGTAAGGGAAGATTGTTTACAAAAGAATGATGGACCTACACTGGCACTGCCGCTTGGTAAAGTTAGGGTGCGTAGCTGCACGTGATAAGGGTTCGAGGTTGACATCGTGCAGCGGTTGTTCGATGGTAGAGATCAGAAACTATTGTTAGTNACTGGCACTGCCGCTTGGTAAAGTTAGGGTGCGTAGCTGCACGTGATAAGGGTTCGAGGTTGACATCGTGCAGCGGCTTTTCGATGGTAGAGATCAGAAACTATTGTTAGTTTTTTTTTACTTCTAATCTTGGCGACTGATTGAGGAAGCTTGCTGAATCGTTATTGTAGTTTTCTCATGTTAAAACATCTAAACAATATCCTTTTTCTTGTATGATTAGTTTTCAAAATTAAAGCGTTCATAAAAATGTAATAAATTTGGCTCAAAAAGAACTTTTTATTAAAATAAAAGCAAAATGTTTCATAAATTATGCTGTCATTTAATTGAAAATATATAATTATTTTATTACCATTCCGATTAATACAATTTCAAGACCATGGAGCCAATGTGATCTATCTGAATGTGTGTTTGCTTGAACTTGACGAGATAATAGATGAATTCCATGAGAAAAATTTGGTATTCTGCTTAATTGTCAGTTATCTCGATCATACTGTTTTGAGGGTACAAACGCTTGATACCAAGCAATATATTAACTTATAATATTTCCGTAAGAATACACGCTAAAGAAATTTTGAAGAACTTTGCGAAGTTACAAAATAACCACAATAAAAAAAAATNATTTCCGTAAGAATACACGCTAAAGAAATTTTGAAGAACTTTGCGAAGTTACAAAATAACCACAATAAAAAAAAATTATCCTCTGTTCTTCATACAAACGAAACTTGAGTTGGACGGCATGATCTTTCGTATTCGTAACTGACACCGACAGAAGTTCAGTACACGATTATAAGTAAAGGTTTCCCCATTGTTCGTCCAGAAACGTGTATGTATCCGCGCAGCCAACAGTGTATCACATCTTATCCGTATAAGTTTAAGTGCAAATATTGCTACGCAAATAGCATAGCGTATCATGATTGGCGTAAAGCGTTTGTATTATTGCTTTTGTGACAATTGTAAGTATAACCTAGGTTTACCATGTCGTCTGCCAAGGGTTAACATTATCACATTNATTTCCGTAAGAATACACGCTAAAGAAATTTTGAAGAACTTTGCGAAGTTACAAAATAACCACAATAAAAAAAAAAAAATATCCTCTGTTCTTCATACAAACGAAACTTGAGTTGGACGGCCTGATCTTTCGTATTCGTAACTGACGCCGACAGAAGCTCAGTACACGATTATAAGTAAAGGTTTCCCCATTGTTCGTCCAGAAACGTGTATGTATCCGCGCAGCCAACAGTGTATCACATCTTATCCGTGTGCAAATATTGCTACGCAGATAGCATAGCGTATCATGATTGGCGTAAAGCGTTTGCATTATTGCTTTTGTGACAATTGTAAGTATAACCTAGGTTTACCATGTCGTCTGCCAAGGGTTAACATTATCACATTTTATAAAAATAAGACACATTTATTTGACTATAAGTTTAGTTAGTTTTGAGAATGGCGAGTCTTTAATTACCTTGACTCTAGTAACCAACTGATCATCATCAAATGAAACGATTACTATTGTGTTTCATGTTGGTATATGAATCGGAATAAGTATTAAAACCGATTTTGCTTCAAAACACTTACGTATGGGAGAAGCAACGCAAAGCTGAAACGGTAGCAAAAAATTATGATAAAGTGAACAAAGGCGCGAAATGCCAGAAATATTTCGGTTTTTTCTAACTGGAGTCTATAAACAACACATTGATTCAATTATTTAAAAATATATGGCAAATCGGTGTTTCTGGAAAATAATTCTGTTGAAAAATAAAAACTGAAACACCTACAACTGATTTAAAGGAGGTTAACCGAAATCAAGCCCTCCTTTCTGTAATAAGCTGTGATTCATGTTATTAACGACATAGTGCTGAATAGCTGAGTAATACTGTGGTATCATGCCTCTTTACCTCGTCATCATACATGCATTGTCAATAATAATCCCTAAAGGACAGTTGCTATATTTGCAAACTGCAGGTATTTGATTACTTAATGGAAAAGTAAACTAAATACGTAAAAACTATGATTCCAAGCAAACTTAATTTAATAAAAAGGTAAGAAGAAATGAAAACATCTTTTATTGGCTGCATTCTTTAGTTTATTTTCNTACATGCATTGTCAATAATAATCCCTAAAGGACAGTTGCTATATTTGCAAACTGCAGGTATTTGATTACTTAATGAAAAAGTAAACTAAATACGTAAAAACTATGATTCTAAGCAAACTTAATTTAATAAAAAGGTAAGAAGAAATGAAAACATCTTTTATTGGCTGCATTCTTTAGTTTATTTTCNAAGCAAACTTAATTTAATAAAAAGGTAAGAAGAAATGAAAACATCTTTTATTGGCTGCATTCTTTAGTTTATTTTCGTGCATAAATAGTACAGTTGACAGTCTTTGAATGCATGAGGTGTTTGCTTTTCACGTATTGTATAGTGAGCTGAGGCACGCAAGTGGATCGTTTCACTGTGTGCCGTCGTGGATCTCCTGGAGGGTCTTGTGGAAGACGCGCACCTCCTTGGAGAAGATGTTAGGCACCTGGGCGTCGTACTCGCTGCGGAACGGCCGGTCGACGGGGAAGTCGATGGGCCTGGGGTCGGGGAACTTGACGCCGAAGTCGGTGCCGAGCAACGTGAAGGACTGCAGGTCGTAGGCCATGCGGTCGGAGCTGCTGGCCTCCTCGTAAGGGAAGACTGCGACCACGAACTGGACTGGCAGACCGTACTTGTTGCCCTTGGGAAGCAGTAGGTTCTGCGGGAAGCCGTATGGCCGGGCGAACTGTGAACAAGTTGCACCCACAAGTCAGTTGAAGCGCACCATTCCGTTGGTGCACAGACCCCTCTTTACGTCAATTACAAGTTCTCCACGCAGTTGAAATGTCTGAAATTATGTAACATATTTTCGATATATTATATACTTTACCGTTTTAGTATGAAATAAAAATGAAAAATCACATGTGGATCCCACCTAAACTAAGGTCACGTATGGATGAACGCTAGGAGAAGCCTTGGGGGCCACGGTGGTGTAGTGGTTAGACTACTCGCCTCCTACCTAGGCGAACCGGGTTTTCTCGGGATCTCCCGTTTANGGGCCACGGTGGTGTAGTGGTTAGACTACTCGCCTCCTACCTAGGCGAACCGGGTTTTCTCGGGATCTCCCGTTTACTCCGTCCTTTCATTCCAACGCTGCTCCATTCTCACCTCAGTTCACTCTCATTGGCCCTGAAGACCTCGATGTTAANCTCCGTCCTTTCATTCCAACGCTGCTCCATTCTCACCTCAGTTCACTCTCATTGGCCCTGAAGACCTCGATGTTAAGAGTTCCCCAAATATTTTCACTCTCTTCACTCATTTGCTAGGCGGAGCTGGATGCCCTCTCCTAGGAACTGACCTGTCGCTCCGGCCGGCCAGACTGGCTGAGGTAACACTAGATCGGGGATGGAGACGCCGCGGAATGAAGACGGTGGAGGAAACGGGAGAACCCCGAGGAAACTTTTACATGACGGCAGTGTTGGACACACTGTAATTATTGTGGATTTGGCCCACAAGGTTACAGGTTAGAATTCTGCTTAAAGAATGCATTTTTTGTGTTTGTATATGTAAATTTACGTAAATATTGCTGGTAAGCTCTCCGCACCTAGAAAAATATACTAGTATTTCAGTATAAAATTGGAGCCTTTGATAAGTCCAATAAACAACCACTTATTATGGTTGGAACGTTTTCAAAATATTTTCCTGGTAAAACGAAACCTTCTGAAAGTTGTATTCCGAAAACAATCCAGTTTGTCGTCAAACGAAATAATTACTTAATTGTATTCAACTGTTGTTTTTCTTTTGTGATCCAATGCAAGACCATGCATAAAAATTAAGAAGAGCCATTCATGTTAAAGGGAGCCATTAAATGCTTGATCATAAACATAGGAAATACATGTCAAATCAGGTTCTCGAATGTGCAAAGCACTTCTAATCAATAAACTACGACATTCAAGAATTATAATTTTGCTAATGAGTCAAAGAGGTATACAAAAAAAGAAGAAAAGCTTCCTGTTCCCAAAAAAATACTATCTTTCTCCAGAAATAATCACATCGTGAGTTTTTTTTCCTGCACATTCTCAGGCGATTTTATGGCTTGATATTCTTTGTATTAGATAACGTTCGACTGAAAGAAGTCTATATGAATGTATTAGATGTGAATTTGGACAGTTCATGGAAATAATATACCTTATCTACAACGAAAGTTTCTTTCCCGTTCAAGGCATCATGGGTTTTGTTCCACATCTGCTTGAAGGTTGGGGGGTCACCAACTGCTACCGTGGACTCGTGGCACTTCCTCTGGATGACGTTCTTTCCAGCAGTCACTGGAAAAAAGAAGTAATAGTTAAAAACACTGACTCATATTTGTTTTCTGGATTCCCTGTGTTATAATTTCCATGGCTTACGTCATTTCTCACCTTTAGCGGGGAATCTGTCTATTTCGAAGGCATAGATCATCCTTGTATCCATTGGTAGCGTACGGCCTTGTGGGTCATACTTGGGTGTGATGAAGACCTTCACTAATACGTCGGCCGCCTTGTCGCTGTTCACAGACACTCTGTACGAGAACGGCACGTGGTTAAGTCTTCTCAGATTTGCCAAAACATCTACCTTATTATCTNCTTCTCAGATTTGCCAAAACATCTACCTTATTATCTTCGTACTTGATACCATATCCTGTTACAGGAAGTAAGTCAACGTGGAAGTCTTCAAAGAAGGTGATTAGTTTGTCTACGTCCACACTCTCAACGGTCAGTCCAGAGAAGGCAATCTAACAAAAATATTTTCAACACTAGTAATATATTTAGAACATTTGAAGATCGTTTTGCAACATGCAAATATTAATAATTCGTAAACATTACGTACTGCTGGAAATAATTATAGGAATGCATTAGTTAAAAATTTGTGACATGCATTATACAACACTAAAATTAATATGTTTTGTCCCTTACATCATCATATGCATGTTTGGGCAAAGTTGTCGCGTACTCGTACAAATAGTCCCTGAAGAAGGTATCTATGTTCTGATAGTACAGGGGATCCCTTAAAGCTGTTTCCAGGCGTAGAAGAGCGCTTGGTGCAATCTGAAAAATTGACAAATTTCAAAAACAGAATTTTTAAATTATGTATTATGCAAATGTGTAGTTTTCAAGAAACACTGCCGGTTACCTTTTCGTCTCCTGCTCCTAACAAGTAGAGCGCTTGGTAGTAAACAGAATCGTAGTATTTGTAGTTGATGTTATCTCCTACGAAACCTATCATCTCTCCCAGAATATCCAGGCCGTCCTCGCCTCGCAGAGAAGCATGTGTACCGTTCTCCTGCAAGTCACACGCGTTCATAATTATTCCCAAAACATCGTTCATCCCTTTATACTGTAATGTTAATTTAGTTTCCCAACTCAGATGTACTTACAGCCTTGGCGTAGCCCAAGTTGATGGCTTGCCTGACCCTGTCAACATTTTCTTCGTATTCAGCCAAAGAAATTTTCTTGGTGTCGCGAATCATGGTGAAAGGCTGACGCGGGGTGACCTGTTCACCATTCGAGTACCTCAAGTTAGGAAAGTATCCATCCTAGAACAGATAATTCATGTGTTAGTAATAAGCAGCTCTAGTGACGGAAATTGAAATTGCAAAAAATTTGCTCATTTTCACAAATTTAATTTAATTCAAATGTCAACACGCCAATAAGTATTGATCCATAAATCATAGTTTACATGAAGCCAGCTATGCATTGCATTGTGTCCAAGAGATTTTGGTTGCGTATACAATTTTCGAGATGGTAATTTTGTTTTTTTTAACAACCAGAGTGACATTACAGTCTGAGAAAATGAGATATATTTGGATATCTACTAGACTTAATGATGATGAAACATAAAATAATTAACAAGTCATGGTGTCACACAATTCGACGGTGGACTTTGAAAGTCGTATTGAAAAGAATGGGAGGCAATATTTATGATCTCGATATCAGTACAATATTTCCCTCAGACTCCCGGCATTGCCGCAGGGAGATGCGGGCACTNTCAAATGTCAACACGCCAATAAGTATTGATCCATAAATCATAGTTTACATGAAGCCAGCTATGCATTGCATTGTGCCCAAGAGATTTTGGTTGCGTATACAATTTTCGAGATGGTAATTTTGTTTTTTTTTAACAACCAGAGTGACATTACAGTCTGAGAAAATGAGATATATTTGGATATCTACTAGACTTAATGATGATGAAACATAAAATAATTAACAAGTCATGGTGTCACACAATTCGACGGTGGACTTTGAAAGTTGTATTGAAAAGAATGGGAAGCAATATTTATGATCTCGATATCAGTACAATATTTCCCTCAGACTCCCGGCATTGCCGCAGGGAGATGCGGGCACTNGCAATATTTATGATCTCGATATCAGTACAATATTTCCCTCAGACTCCCGGCATTGCCGCAGGGAGATGCGGGCACTCACCAGCGGCTCTTCAGCGCTGATGTACGATATTTCTTCCAGGTTGTTGCTGAGCCTCTCCAAGTAGTACCTCGCGGCCAGCTGTCGCAGGTAGTGCAGGAAAAGCTCTCCCTTGCGGTCGGTGTGCTTGCCGTAGCGGGAGGAGTCGAACCAGGCCGGGTACTTGCTGTGGAAGGCCACGTTGAGCATGTTGAGGCCCAGGTCCTCCCTGAAGTAGGCCAGCACGCTCTCGGGATGGCGTTCAGAGTCCCAGTAGCCGGTGTAGTTGGCGGAGATGACCACCTGCTGGTAGTCGCCCGTCTGCAGGGCTGTGGACAAGGCAGTTGCGCTGCAAATACGGCTCTCCTCTCTAACCATACTCTGCTCATGGTTTATTGAGCACTTTTGAAAAGCCTTCTTTCAGATATACTTGTATGCACATAGTGTATCCTTCCGCCAAATTTAGAATTATTACAAGTAATTATTTAATAAATTTAAAAAGTGGGAGGATAGATTTGTATTGGCAATTACTAATATGGTATAGTAAGTTATTTTGTAAATTACTAATATTTTAATTTTTTTCCCTTATTTGTAACGTTAAATATTCTTTCTGTTATTTATATGTGTGTGTGTTTTCATGAATGAAGTGTTGGTAACACATTTTATTCTTATTTGTAGAAATATTTATTTTTCACTTGCAGTCCATCACAGTGCGTTGTGTTTGTGTTTTTGTTTTTAGTATCTCTAAAAAATATAAATATTTCCGACCATCTCTCAATCAAGCGGAGTAATACCACCCCTCAAAAAATAAAACGTAAAAAAACAAAGAATGTGAATTTGGGTTATGGATTGAAGTGGCTACTCAGAAAGAGAAACTTACCTGCGTTCGCATTATATATACACCTAAAGCTGCACACAAACATATTTTATCTTTGTGAGGAACATGTGATGAAATGAACGCATATTCTTACTTTGGTTATAAGGTTGTAGACGTGTATTTATTATTTCGTTGATTTTGTTTTGGAAATGTACGATTTCTTAGTTTATATACTCAACCATTCGCTAGTACATATAGTGAGAATTTTTGAACAAAGAGACTAATGTGGAGAGGGAGTCGTACAAGTTCTGGTTCCAAGGAATGNGTACATATAGTGAGAATTTTTGAACAAAGAGACTAATGTGGAGAGGGAGTCGTACAAGTTCTGGTTCCAAGGAATGACCCAGTATTAAAATTGTTTATCTATACGACCAAGGGATACCAAAATATTTATACTTTTTTGTGGATGAGCAGATAAAGTGAAAAAAATAACAACGTAAGGTTTGGCAGGGTTACTTAAAACTAATTTTGGTTAGGATAGATNACGTAAGGTTTGGCAGGGTTACTTAAAACTAATTTTGGTTAGGATAGATTAAGCTCAGTCAAAATACGTCAACTCAGATTTTCACATGAACAAGTAATACTTAGTTTTAATGAAATACAAGTATTATTCGTTCGCATAAAAATTGAGTCAGGTTTTTTTACTCAGGCTATCCTAACATAACTTTTCCTATGGTGACCTTACCTAACCTCTCCTAACTTAACGTTGCCTGGAATAAGGAAAACTCTTTACAATTAGAAATTTGCTGAAAACTTTATATTACGGCGTTTTTGTGTTCAGAGGAAACCAATTCATGGTGCCGATCGTTCCCAGAATAAAAAATCTACCAACACACGCTTGATTCAGGGCCAGAGTATGCAACGGAAGGAGACAAGAAGCTGTTTGAGTACCTCTGATCTTGGCGTCTCGGGCCTTCTGGATGACTCTCTCGTCGAGGAAGGTTGGCGGGTAAATCTCGTAGGAGGCCGGGTAGTAGAAGTACTTGGTGTCCTCACGCATGCCCAGGACCGTCCTGATGACGTAGTGGAACAGCCCCTTGTTCACCCTCTCTCTCGCGTACACAGCGGTCTGTGAACATCACCACCACCTGCCTTCATTCCTCCTGACAGACGTGCTGTGCCGAGCCTGGCTAATCCTCACTTTGTAACGAAATCATTTTTTGAACGGCTTGTATGTCGTGTAATACGTTCAAACAATTTTTTTTCAATGTTGGTAGGTAAGTAAGTAAACAGAAATATAAGGTCTCAAAGTCTCACCAATAGCGAGGTCTTTACAGAGGGAGCAATTTGCTAAGCGAAGCAGGAACGGGAAATCAATTGGCCTTGGACTGTATGAAGGAACCATTCCATTATTCGTAAGGCGTGATTTCGGATAACAATGCAAAATCATGGAAAACCGGGAATCGAACTTGGGGCCTTCCAAATGCAATTACACTGGTTTACCATTGCACTACCTTGCTTGTTTTTTTTTTAAATTTACGTCTCAGGTAAATTCTATAAATAATATCACAGGAATGATTCACTTCGCAGGGAAGAGAATTGCTGAACAGGTATCTAAAACAAGAATACAACAACTACTAAGTACACAAATAGTTCTTAAAGTTTTTCCTTTGAAAGTCATATTATGACGGTTTCTTGGTCAATACAGGTTTCTAAAACCAAATAAAAATATATCCGTTTATACTAACAATTTGTAATTAACTTATATAAAGGATAATCGGAACCTTCCGTTCAATATATAAATGTAATATATAAATCTGTCTTATTCTTACAAAATAGCATTTGTCTATTTTAATATGCATTTACAGTTAATATAAATTATAGCTATGGTAAATAGATTATATCATCTGAAAAGACGGAATGCATACACGTTTAGCTAACCCTAAGGCGTTGTTTCAAATTACATTTTAAAAATGGTTAAAAATGCTCTAATACTTTTAATAAAATTTGTTTTACTTAAGTTGTAATAAATTNAAATTACATTTTAAAAATGGTTAAAAATGCTCTAATACTTTTAATAAAATTTGTTTTACTTAAGTTGTAATAAATTAATTTTTCTGCATCTTAAAGACAAATTACGATTCTATATAGTTTAATATAAAGTATTGAATGGCAAGTTAATTTTATGTCAAAATTTAAAATAATATTTTTTTAGAAATATGAAATATTAATTTCAAAAATAGACCCTTGAATTATTAAAATACATAATTTTTTAACTAAAAATAACATCTTACCTTAAAGAATGTGTCGAAATCCTTTGCATAATACAACATGTCGAAAATCAGTTTGGCCTCCTCTCTTGGCCGGTATTCGAATGTCGTGAACACTTTTGATCTTGGGAAGAAAGCATGCGCTTTATCGAGAGCAACAAACTTCCTCACAGCTTTGGAGTCCTGTAATAAGAATGCACAGATACAATCGGAATAAGACGTCTGAGAACAAGGAGCAATTTGGAACATTTCGTGCCGATTATAGCAAAAGTATGTAAATTCTTATTGTGTTTCCTTGACTGTTGAATTAATAATAACGTAATTTCTCGTTATAGCAGGTGAGACTAGATAAAAAGATTGCGTGAACGTTTGTTTTATTCACTGGCTAGTCCTTATTGCGGGTAGTTGTAACAGATTTGTGTGTTGCTTAACTGCTGTGGTTGTGTTCCAATTGGCACTTTTTGTAAACAAAATTTCCAGGAACTTAGCTGGTTTTGAACACAAAATCGATTTTTTTGAGATTTGCATTTTGCGTTTTGTTAAAAACGAAGCTTATACATTACTTAATACAAATTAATAAACCCACACCATGTTAGTTTTAAAGAATTTAAGTGTAAAATATGCATAGAAACACAAGTTAATCTTACAAACGTATACGTTTCAACTCTAAATAAATATTTAGTAAAGTAATATGTTGTTAGGTTCATGAAATATAATTTTTTCATAATGATTTTATTGTTTATTAACAGTGGGTTGTCTTCATTGTTTTTTTCTGAAAATATTAACCCTTCAACAGTATTTAAAAAATGGTTTTATGAAGACATGTAGTGTATTTTAAGAACTCTCAGATTTATGGTTTTCAAGTCATTATTTCCCATCTATCTGGAACTAGCCAACTCGTGGTGACTACCGCCAAGTCATGACCAAGTTGACTGCAGGGTATTCCAATTGAATCTTTACAAAATCCAAAACGCAGATTACACTAAACGAAAGCCAAACTAATTGGAACAGAGCCTGAGCTCTTCAGCGACGATGGGAGTGTGAAATGTCATGTAGATAGAAAAGCAAATGAATNCTAATTGGAACAGAGCCTGAGCTCTTCAGCGACGATGGGAGTGTGAAATGTCATGTAGATAGAAAAGCAAATGAACGTTACGCTAAGGAAAGTACAAGACCTTCGAGAAATCCCACCTATCAATATAAACGCCCAGCACTTTTCACACATGCNGTTACGCTAAGGAAAGTACAAGACCTTCGAGAAATCCCACCTATCAATATAAACGCCCAGCACTTTTCACACATGCGAAAATTCGGAATTCGAACTATGTATGCAATGGCGTGAGTGTGTATTTGATAAACGTGCAAGTAAGAGAGGCATTTAATAATGTTCCTTTCCTTTTCTTTTTCCGTGGACTGACTTGCCCCATCAAGAATCAAGCCATAGTGCGTTGGCCATAACCAGGAATACTTGTCGCTTAACTACGCCTTAGAAACGTTGGCAGGGAAATAATTAAAGATAATTATATATTAGTTAATATTCCCTAATTACTTCCTGAAGGGAAATGTCATATATGTAAAACCCAGAAATTAGTGGCAGGCGTTATCAGTACCAGAATAAAATCCTGAGATGTTCACATTTTCAAAGAAAATTAAATAAGGAAGGGAATCTGTGACTATTTCATTTTGTCTCACCTTAAGTTCTAATTGTGCTACGCGAAAAGCACTTAAAGGGGTGGCCATTTTTGTTGTGTTGCGTTTAAGAATAGAATTTTGANTTCTAATTGTGCTACGCGAAAAGCACTTAAAGGGGTGGCCATTTTTGTTGTGTTGCGTTTAAGAATAGAATTTTGAAATGTGACTTCATAATATTGTTAGTGGAAAGTTTTCTGGTATGTTCAGAAAAGGACTCTATAAAAATATTCACAGATCTTTAAACAAAATGTTTTAAGAAATGGGCCTTATAAAAATGCCACATTTTCGCCGTGTTTAAAAAGGAGTTAAAATAAAGTTTGCAGTAGATAATATTTTATTAAAGTTGCATTTTAGACTAGCCTCAAGTAATTCTTATTGCTCGTATAAAACAGACTATAAACGTTCAGCAGTTTAGTACGATTACGGGAATGTGAAACACTATATTTACACAGTCGTACATTTCCGGTCACTAAATAAACAAACATATTATTCTTATTATAGTTTTTAGTTTCGCGTGCTCACTTGTGATCTTTTATCACGTGATATGTGAAAATCAGAACTGCAACAACTCTTAATAATTATTATGTGGCCATTACCACTGTTTACTGACCTGATCTTGACGTACGAAAATAGAGGCAAAAATCTTTCAAGTAAGTCCGCTAACTTAAACGAAGTAAAATCCTATTCGCCGACTGAAAATATGTGGTTTGATGTGGTGGATTCTAGCACAGCATTATATTATTAGAGTTGTAATGGGTATGAGCATGGTTATGACAATGGTTGTTTCGATTGCAGCACGGGCCTTACCTGGAAGTGTTCGAAGTTNTTCTAATTGTGCTACGCGAAAAGCACTTAAAGGGGTGGCCATTTTTGTTGTGTTGCGTTTAAGAATAGAATTTTGGAATGTGACTTCATAATATTGTTAGTGGAAAGTTTTCTGCTATGTTCAGAAAAGGACTCTATAAAAATATTCACAGATCTTTAAACAAAATGTTTTAAGAAATGGGCCTTATAAAAATGCCACATTTTCGCCGTGTTTAAAAAGAAGTTAAAATAAAGTTTGCAGTAGATAATATTTTATTAAAGTTGCATTTTAGACTAGCCTGAAGTAATTCTTATTGCTCGTATAAAACAGACTATAAACGTTCAGCAGTTTAGTACGATTACGGGAATGTGAAACACTATATTTACACAGTCGTACATTTCCGGTCACTAAATAAACAAACATATTATTCTTACTATAGTTTTTAGTTTCGCGTGCTCACTTGTGATCTTTTATCACGTGATATGTGAAAATCAGAACTGCAACAACTCTTAATAATTATTATGTAGCCATTACCACTGTTTACTGACCTGATCTTGACGTACGAAAATAGAGGCAAAAATCTTTCAAGTAAGTCCGCTAACTTAAACGAAGTAAAATCCTATTCGCCGACTGAAAATATGTGGTTTGATGTGGTGGATTCTAGCACAGCATTATATTATTAGAGTTGTAATGGGTATGAGCATGGTTATGACAATGGTTGTTTCGATTGCAGCACGGGCCTTACCTGGAAGTGTTCGAAGTTGTCCTCCAGCTTGTAGCTCTTGACGATGCTGGCGAAGGAGTCGTACATCAGCGTGTCGCACGGCCACAGGAACAACTGCATGACCTGCAGCTGCTTCTGAAGGAAGTCATCGGAAGCTGTGGGCACACAGACCTAGTGGATACACGTCCCATCGCTATACGCGAAGTGCGGTTACTCTCAGGTCTCTGTGGGGTGAGTGGGGACCCAGGGACCCTTCTATATACATTCAGTGGGACCTAACTCCGTGGCACGGTCGGTTGTGGGCCGGCTCACACCGCGAGAGATTATTGGTTCGAACTCCAGGCAAGGAATGCGTGTAACTTCTTGTTCGTCCTGATTGTACCCTGTGCACTGTGCACTCTGTATCGTTGAAAAAATAAACAAAAAAAAAAAAATCTCTTAAATTTGAAATATTTGAATCCTGTCGGAACACCGTAATAAAAATAACAATAAATATAGCAACAAAAATATTTGTACTGCCTTGGGCAACGTGGAAGGAAGAATAGGAGTAGGTATGCAAAATCTATGAAATAAAAAAGTGACAATCATTTTTGTTTCATACCGCTTAGGGATCCGGGTTTGATTCCCGGTCCTGCCAGTTGGCTTTACGAGTCTCCGGCGAGTTTAGTTTTGTCTCCACGCTGCAGAAGACAAAGCCAAATTATTCAATTATCCTGCGTTTGGGCGTATATTGATATTTACCACGCACGGTACCTGCATTTTTTACCATAATTTAGGTTCTCAAGCTCATCATCAAGGGCTACTGGTGAAAGTTGTAAGAATGTGAAGGGGTTAGGTGCTTCAGTTCACGTGAGTCACAGATATGCACAAAACACTTCCCTGTTATATAAGCAATTGAAGAAAACTGCTGTAAATCACGTTTAAATACGTATTTCAAATAATTTTTATGATTCCTAATTTGTACTCTGTAGTGGCGCCGAGGAATTTTAGCTCAAATTGCGGTGAAAGAGAATATTCAGAGGAAATATTCCAGAGCAATAAATGATTCCAGATGAAATGTGAACGCAGTATTATTCAGGAGTTCTTATTAATATAATTTATAAAAAGAAAAAAAANAAATGATTCCAGATGAAATGTGAACGCAGTATTATTCAGGAGTTCTTATTAATATAATTTATAAAAAGAAAAAAAAATATATTTTAATTGGCAACATTTTACAGGATCATACTGACAGTTGTTAAATAAAATCTTATGCACCGTGCCGTTTCAAGTCATGTGGTAGACACAAAGAAGCAGGGCTTATCTACAAAAACAAGTGCTCTGAAATCTATGTGCTATTGGCTGAGAAGGTATNGGTAGACACAAAGAAGCAGGGCTTATCTACAAAAACAAGTGCTCTGAAATCTATGTGCTATTGGCTGAGAAGGTATTTTATTACGTCCGTTTAATATATAACATTATTTTGCAAATTAAAGAAACACCAACTGAATATATTAAAACTGAAGACTAAAGTGTAAACTTAATGCAGTTAATCAGATACTGTAATGAAATAAAAAAATAAAAACTAAATAAATTATTTATTACATGAAACAACCATAAATTTTACGATAAAACCACTTCGTTGAGATTGGATGCAACTCTTCCAAGAATTGCTAAAAATATGTTTCTAAAATTACGTGAAACATAAAGTGTCGACCGCTTTTCTATGATGCTTAAACAAACACATATTTAATAAACATGTTATTTTAACATTAGTGATTACTGCGATATCAAACCAATACACTCAAATACAGTTTTAGTTCTGCAGCCATGGTTGGCAAGTCATGTCATCAAGTGAGGGACAGTTTTGCCGGACGAAAGAGGCAATGGACCAGTAAGTGAGGCCGCCGTCCCTTCTTTCTGGGATAGAGTAACGTAAAGCATGTTATGGGCCGGGTTAAGAGAAACACATATGCGACTTTCGGTACTGGTAATATGTTTCATGTTATTTTGCAATGACTTTCACTTCTGAAGCTGAAAACAAATTTTTATTTAACCTTGTAAACGGGCATGATTCTATTTTATTGTACGATGTATGTGTTCGGTACTTTCTATTTAATTTTTGACCACTGTCATTGTATCCCCACAGTGTTTTAACAAATTCCGAGTTATAGTCTGCTCACTGCTTACGCAAAACAACGCATGTATCGATATACAGATTATCACTTTACAAGGGGTTATCCTAGGTGCGTTTGAGAATTGCGAGTGAAATTTACTCATGTCTAGTGTCTGTTCCTGTCACAAGAGAAGGTTGAAATTGTGAAAAAAAGAGACGAGAATAATACTCTATTGTTGATCATTGGAAGAAGTGATAAAACTACTCGGGAAGGGGGGACAGGAGGGATTAAAAAAAAAAGCTTTTACTAACAAAAAAAAACTATTTTAAAGCTGGAGACGCTATACATTTCTGGTAAAATTTCAATTGCGTACAGTGCACAAATTCCTTTTTGAAACTGTGCCTTTATGATGCTCACTTCCAAAAAATAACCTCGTTATAACGCAGCTTAATTATGTAGAAGTAACTGGAGGTATTTTTATTCACAAAAAAGGGTTGGTGTGTTGAAACTTCAAATGTAAACAAACATGTTCATCACTGTTGACAACATGACTTTTGACAGTTGGGCGAGTTAAAGTCTATCCGCGGTATCTTCACATCATTTTTTTTATCAAACCCTTAAAAACTCACGCTATGTATGTATGATATGTTTGATTTTTTCCTAAATATGCTCTGTATCACAAGAGTTTTAACTTCTTTTAACATAGTACATCATTTCTTATTAAATTGAAATTTTCTTATTTTTAATATAAAAATATAATATTTCAGTTGTAATTAAAACGAAAAAAAGAAGAGAGAAAATAGGTGTGTTGGTAGTGCCTAGTAAGAAATAGTTGTAATGCAAAATATTTTTAAGCTGAGTGCCTACAAATGCAGCGCGTTGTCCCTTTGGTGTCATTTAGTTTAGCTTTGTTTGCACGAGGCGGAGGAATAACCTGAAAGTATAACTTTAACAGGGCGTCAGAAAAGTTGTTAGTAACGACGAACGGACAATAATGCATGGGGCATCCGCAGAAGAAGAAAACTGGTCTAGTTGAGGTTAAGTATATGACTGCGGACAGCGTGTCTCCGGTGCAGGCGAGACTCACCCTTGAAGGAACGGTCGCTCTCCTCGGGCAGCGGCGTGGCCGCGGAGAGAGCGGCCAGGCAGGCCAGTAGCAGTGCGCAGGTCCACATGACTGCAGCTGAAGGTACCTCCGACTGCTGGATGGCACGCTCTTATACCCGCACACACGATGGACCTGGACCCGCCCGGGTTATCTCCCCTCAACCTCCTTCTCCTCCGCTGGTGGGGGGCGTCTAGGACCTGCCCGCCGCTGGCTTACCCACTCTTCACACCCTCCAACCCCTTAATCACACTCACGCCGTGTTCGAATTGCCACTTTCAACTGACTAAAATGGTCACATGTNCACACCCTCCAACCCCTTAATCACACTCACGCCGTGTTCGAATTGCCACTTTCAACTGACTAAAATGGTCACATGTCCCTAATTATTCTACTAAAATGGTGATGTATAATCCATTCATGGTATCTTTACACTTTTTGAAACAATTCTTTGAAAAATAACTCCATGTAGGACGTGTTTGGTTGCTTTATTAATATGTCATGTATCACAAGCGTTATATACTTAAGTTAAAGTGAAATCACTTAATGTTTGCTTTTGTTAAACTTTTAATTATTATAATTTACAGATAAGATAGGGACATATATTTCATCGGTAAATTATATCAAATATAAACTGGAAGAATATGGGTATGTTAGTAATGCCTCGTCAAATATAGTTCTTATTCAAAACATTATTACTTCGAGTGCGTATAATTGTCCCTTTGGTGTAATTTAATTTAGCTTTGTTTGCATGAGGTGGTGGAATAACCTTAAGTATAACTTTCGCAGGGCTTCAGAAACATTGGAAGAAACCACGAATGGACGATATTTCATGTTTCTTTTTTTTTAGTTTTTAGTACGTAACGAAACTTACTAAATTACTAAATGGCCAAATCGCAACCATCGCTAAACAAGTGACCATCGACGGCGACTGAACTGAACACTGCTAAGTAATTATATATTATGTAATAAAGGGTCAATTCAAACACAGCTTCAAGCTTAGTTCACGACCAATTTCGTGTACGTAACAGACGTCTGCTTAGAACGTGTAGGAACATGTGTGGTTCATAGTGAATGTACTCGTTTTACATTCAACCAATCAATTACGCCTACAAATGAACTTGATTTTAGCAAGGTAGTGATTTATTAGCAATACCATCTTTTAGACGTAATTTTAAAATTAGTAGAAAAAAGTAAAAAAAAAATAGTTTTATTCAGAAACATGATATTCCAATAAATTAAACGTATATTATCTTATTCTTCTTTACTCCTTCAATATTTTTGGCTGAAGGCCTTGCGTGCACGATACTAAATAAAATATCACCGTTTCGTACTCGTCTAGACGTCAAAGACAATCCTACACGAAACGTACACGACAATCATTACCGGTTTGTATGAATACCTTCTTCCATTTAGATACGTGCTCGTTCATTACGTACACGTTTTTCATTGTGAAATAAAGCTGCAATCGCTCGATATATGGCTATAATATGTAAGGTTATGTAGGAAGTGTAGATTTATACTAGTTGTAAGGGATTAAATTTCGTAATACAAGTAGATATCTACAGTAATTTTGTTGTTTTGAAATAGCGATTGATGCTTTTAACTGGCGTTGTATAAATAAATCATCTGCTTCCATAAAAATTGTTTTTAAATGATTTATACGTCACATTCTTTTCAAAAATATACATTTAACTTACATGATAGCCAACCAATGTATTCAAAACCATTTATCACACTTTTCCGTATTGCCAAATTCTTCATACCAACTGATTTCTCACAAACTAGTTAAAAACGACATGGAAAGAAAATTTTGCGCACTGTAAATGACAACCAAAACTAATTCGATTTAAAACGGGAAAAAAATTAATGTTGTTAAAATGCAATGTTGGGTTTAAATTCTACTAAAAAGACCAGACACGGCGGAAAATAAGGGGTCAGGAAAATTACATTGAGCTTTGCCACTTTATCTTTCATGTTTTGTGACTTCAAGCGTATAAACGTTTGGAGTGCTCATTGGCTATTGCTGCTGTGTTTTCTTTTGAGGCCGACATCTCAAACAGCTGACTTGGGGCATCACGGCGCAGTCAAACCACTTTATACAATGTTTACAGCTGTTGCGATTTCAAGTGTAAATATTTTGTAATGAATTCTAAACAGTATACGACACATTTACACAAAACGTAGTATGCACGAGAGAATTATTTGTGAAATATATTTGTATCGTTACGTATTCATAAGTAAATATAACTGACGTCTGTGTAAACCTGATAGTTGCGGATATAACATTTTACAGACTAAATCAACATCTTAATTCTAATGTCTGTTCGGCTGATAGTGCAAAAAAAAAAAGCGATGAAAAGCAGTCTTTGTGTCCTACTAATTGGTATAGGCATTCAGCTATCAGTTTCTAAATTAAATGTATTCCTCTTAACCTCTCGTTTATATTTTAGTTTGTTTTCGTCAAAGCTAAAGTGAATAACCTTTTTAATAATACACAATTCAATAAAGGGGACACTTCTAATGAATTTTAAATTAGGTGAACTGAAACCGCTATTATCCTGTTACAGTTCAAAAGAACGCCATTTTCTACACGTTAACGCCACTACTCGTAAAAGAGACATAAACGAGATTAATAATATGAACTTTATTTAAGAAATCTACTAACGTGTGAAAGGAAACCTTGCTTCCTTTTTAAAATCTTTGTGTNCACACCCTCCAACCCCTTAATCACACTCACGCCGTGTTCGAATTGCCACTTTCAACTGACTAAAATGGTCACATGACCCTAATTATTCTACTAAAATGGTGATGTATAATCCATTCGTGGTATCTTTACACTTTTTGAAACAATTATTTGAAAAATAACTCCATGTAGAACGTGTTTGGTTGCTTTATTAATATGTCATGTATCACAAGCGTTATATACTTAAGTTAAAGTAAAATCACTTAATGTTTGCTTTTGTTAAACTTTTACTTATTATAATTTACAGATAAGATAGGGACATATATTTCATCGGTAAATTATATAAAATATAAACTGGAAGAATATGGGCATGTTAGTAATGCCTCGTCAAATATAGTTCTTATTCAAAACATTATTACTTCGAGTGCGTATAATTGTCCCTTTGGTGTAATTTAATTTAGCTTTGTTTGCATGAGGTGGTGGAATAACCTTAAGTATAACTTTCGCAGGGCTTCAGAAACATTGGAAGAAACCAGGAATGGACGATATTTCATGTTTCTTTTTTTTAGTTTTTAGTACGTAACGAAACTTACTAAATTACTAAATGGCCAAATCGCAACCATCGCTAAACAAGTGACCATCGACGGCGACTGAACTGAACACTGCTAAGTAATTAGATATTATGTAATAAAGGGTCAATTCAAACACAGCTTCAAGCTTAGTTCACGACCAATTTCGTTTACGTAACAGACGTCTGCTTAGAACGTGTAGGAACATGTGTGGTTCATAGTGAATGTACTCGTTTTACATTCAACCAATCAATTACGCCTACAAATGAACTTGATTTTAGCAAGGTAGTGATTTATTAGCAATACCATCTTTTAAACGTAATTTTAAAATTAGTAAAAAAAAGTAAAAAATAAATAGTTTTATTCAGAAATATGATATTCCAATAAATCAAACGTATATTATCTTATTCTTCTTTACTCCTTCAATATTTTTGGCTGAAGGCCTTGCGTGCACGATACTAAATAAAATATCACCGTTTCGTACTCGTCTAGACGTCAAAGACAATCCTACACGAAACGTACACGACAATCATTACCGGTTTGTATGAATACCTTCTTCCATTTAGATACGTGCTCGTTCATTACGTACACGTTTTTCATTGTGAAATAAAGCTGCAATCGCTCGATATATGGCTATAATATGTAAGGTTATGTAGGAAGTGTAGGCTTTATACTAGTTGTAAGGGATTAAATTTCGTAATAAAAGTAGATATCTACAGTAATTTTGTTGTTTTGAAATAGCGATTGATGCTTTTAACTGGCGTTGTATAAATTTCCATTTAGGGGCCTGCACACCCTTTTGTAGAAATACAAGTATAAATAAATCATCTGCTTCCATACAAATTGTTTTTAAATAATTTCTACCTCACATTCTTTTAAAAAAAATATATAAGTTTAACTTACATGATAGCCAACCAATGTATTCGAAACCATTAATCACACTTTTCCGTATTGCCAATTCTTCATACCAACTGATTTCACACAAACTAGTTATAAACGACAAGGAAAGAAAATTTTACGCACTTTAAATGGCAATCAAAACTAATTCGACTTAAAACTGGAAAAAATATTAATGTTTTTAAACTGCAATGTTGGCTTTAAATTTTACCTAAAAGACCAGACACGGCGGTAAATAAGGGGTCAGGAAAATTACATTGAGCTTTGCCACTTTATCTTTCATGTTTTGTGACTTCAAGCGTATAAACGTTTGGAGTGCTCATTAGCTATTGCTGCTGTGTTTTCTTTTGAGGCCGACATCTCAAACAGCTGATTTGGGGCATCACGGCGCAGTCAAACCACTTTAGACAATGTTTACAGCTGTTGCGATTTCAAGTGTAAATATTTTGTAATGAATTCTAAACAGTATACGACACATTTACACAAAACGTAGTATGCACGAGAGAATTATTTGTGAAATATATTTGTATCGTTACGTATTCATAAGTAAATATAACTGACGTCTGTGTAAACCTGATAGTTGCGGATATAACATTTTACAGACTAAATCAACATCTTAATTCTAATGTCTGTTCGGCTGATAGTGCAAAAAAAAAAAGCGATGAAAAGCAGTCTTTGTGTCCTACTAATTGGTATAGGCATTCAGCTATCAGTTTCTAAATTAAATGTATTCCTCTTAACCTCTCGTTTATATTTTAGTTTGTTTTCGTCAAAGCTAAAGTGAATAACCTTTTTAATAATACACAATTCAATAAAGGGGACACTTCTAATAAATTTTAAATTAGGTGAACTGAAACCGCTATTATCCTGTTACAGTTCAAAAGAACGCCATTTTCTACACGTTAACGCCACTACTCGTAAAAGAGACCTAAACGAGAGTAATAATATGAACTTTATTTAAGAAATCTACTAACGTGTGAAAGGAAACCTTGCTTCCTTTTTAAAATCTTTGTGTACATCCGTATGCAACACGTGAATTTACCATTTTTCACTGAGGGTAACCACTTTCGCGCGTATACAACTACCACCACCTAAGCTCGCCCTGCCCGTCGTTAGCTGTTTCTGATGCGAGCTTTAAAACAAATGACAGTATCGGCCATATAAGTATGCATTTTTAAAGTTTTGTGCGCACACCGTGTTCTGTTACAAATATGATGTTAGGAATAGGCAACACATGACTCGCTGTGACGTAGTTTAAGATATATTTCTAACGATTGCCGTTCTGTTACGTCAGAAACATTGACAGTATGATTGCTTCTTTATGTACCATGTTTGTTGGTTGCCGCAGTTAATCTCTATGTCAAAATTGGGTGCCCGTCTGACTGACTCACTCATTCATCAACGCGCAGGCCAAATCGCTGGATGCAAAAACATGACAATTCAGGGATGGCTTCCCCTCAAGGTACAGGCACCCACAAAAAATCAATTTTCGAAACACAACCCCTAATATGACGGAGAAGAATAACCTTTGTTTTTGAGGACTCCGCAATAGTTCATTAACCCGATGAGATATGGTTGTACTCTTAGCTTCCCTCAATAGCTCATTAAACGTATGAGATATATTTGTGCCCTTAGCTTTAAAAGTTAACCCGACAAAAATACCTAAAAACTAATTTCAGTATATTTTGAATTTCAACCCTGTGAAGGGTAGGTTATTGAGGACTCCTTAACAACGCATTAAAGCGAAAAGATTTAGTTTCTTTCTTTGTTTCAAAAGGCTACCTACATAAAATCCTAATAATTAATTGAAATTTTTTTTTAATTCGACCCTTTTGAGGACGAAATGTAGTTAAACGTGTTTTAGAAAACTCCTCAATAGCTCAGTAATCCGATAACATATAGTTGCGATCTTTGCCTTAAAAGGTTACCTCTATAAGTACCTAAAAAATAATTTCAAGATTTTCTAAATTCAAATCCTCAAGAACGTGAACATGGTTGGAATGTGTTTTAGATTTAACCTATATTATATAATTTACATGCCTGTAACATTCATACCAAAATTCTTTGTGAAAACACATGAAATGAATAAAACGTATGAATATAAATAAAACCTTTCCCTTACCGAAAAAAAAAAGTTTTATTTTCCTTATAGCTGCCGAAAAAAGTTGCCAGAGCTAAGCAAAATTAATAATAAAATAGTCAATGAAATGCATTGCACTCTTTTCCTTACGATATTTTATATACTTGTATCAATCAGATAATATATAGCGGCTAATAATTTATTGCATCATTTTAGATGAAGAGTGAATTGAGGTGTTACTGCTCATTCCAGCTGCACACTGACCATATTTGTGTTGCAACATTTAATTTCTTCCTTGCAAACAGAACTATAAAAAAATTTAATCAAACGAATCTCCTAGAGAAATGTCAAAATCACATGTTATAACAATGTCGAGGCCGTTTGTTTACTGACAGGAGTTTTTTTTACACTGCAGGAATAACTTAACGTAAATTAAATACAATTCAATAGCTTTACAACTAAAAATGTTTAGACGACAAATAACAGTTGATATAAAATCTTCATTCTGTATTTTTGAAGTAAATTGACAAATCGCCAGAAGAGAAAATATTATGAGGATTGAGCATTATTAGCAATATAGTTAATCATTAGCAACTTTTTTCTTAAGTTGTTTGCGAGGGTGAAAGTTGAGCAGAAATCTGTGGACACGATTGTAAAAAAGGACGGTGCAGTTCATTGCACTGCGGAGGTTATCAACAGCATCTACTCTCCTGACCATCACCTCGCGAGCCTCTTCTCAAGGTCGAGACTCCGTTGCCGTTACCAGCCAACACGCCGCGACGGCACCAGCCTCCAAGTGAAGGCTTGGCAAACGACGTCATCGAGATCAAAGCGGAAGTCTTCACTCGATATTTAGCAATGGAGGGGGACATAAGTTTTCATAACACGCATTCCACTCATTCCATCCGAGTACCCTCTCGAACTCATGATACTGCAATGATCCCTTGGGTTCTGTTTTGTTGTGACTAAATATAAGGCCCAGGGACAGTCGTCGCGTGACCTGCTCCACAGTGAGCTCAATGAGGGCTTAACAACTAATGTGATGTGTAAAGACATCCTTCGGTAAAGGGAGTTAGTAGCTGCTCCGTCTAGTACACGTGGGCTAGGCCGCGCGCACTAAACATCTACACGAATAAAAATCTGCCTCAGCTGAGTTTTTAAGCTGAGAATCTGAAAATAATCTGGAAATAACAGCTATATAAGTCTTGCAACTTAAATTTTCTAAATGTCTTGGGCGTCGCAATGTGGTGATGGTGACAAAACGGGCTTCAAAATTATCCCCCCCCCTCCCCCCACTATCTCCACAGTGACTACAAGCATTGCCGACCCTCTGGTTACAACGCTTCGAGCNATTATCCCCCCCCTCCCCCCACTATCACCACAGTGACTACAAGCATTGCCGACCCTCTGGTTACAACGCTTCGAGCACTCACAACACTCGAGAGTAGGTCAGTTGAAGTGCGTTTAAGTCCAAACAATGACTTTCTATATCATCAGGGAATTTTATAATTCTGTGGTATTACATCAATAGTACTTTGATAAAGACATACAAGATAATGGGTAATTAATTTAAAAATTTAATATAAGAATTTATTATTTATGTATTTTGTCACCCGTATTTCAATAAAATTTAAAGTGATTAAACTCTATATATGAATCACTGAGACTTTCACTGTTTGAATCAGTTACCAGCATCTGACTTTTTCAACGGTCATTTCAGTTTAATGTAGCTTACGAATTAGTGAGAAAAAAAACTGTCCGTTTTCCTTCACTTATTGATTCAGTTACATTTCCCACTGATTCGTCAACCATTTAATTCGCTGTTTTCAGTGGTTTTATTTTTACTGACGGACCAGTTAAACCATGTGTGTCAGTTCGTTTGTAATTTTCTGACAATTATGATAGTTAACGTGTTTGTTAGCGTGTTTATTTGATGTTTAACAATGGCGAAAACAATCTTCAAGGAATAATTTTCACCTAAAACAAAAACAAAACGGTAAAACGAGAAAATGTTTATCCACGCGGACTTCATGCTTTACAGATTAATAAATCTAGAAATAATCGTTCCAAGCTATCAGTCACAGTAGCCGATGAAGAACAGGTGCAGAGCTCAGGGACTAGAAGACGTTGGTTTGAAATCCGGTTAAGTTATGGTACTTTAACATTCGAAATTTTATTTTACAGATGGCCGTTCAAATTTTTATTTGAACCAAGATAATCTCACACGTTATTGGCCACAAAATAGAAGCAAAGATAAATTGACTTTTAGCAACTGATCGGCTGAAGGACTCACTAATTCATTTAGTGATTTTTTCCTCTGAAGCAATCGGGGATTATCCACTTATTTTAAGTGGAACCGTTTTCCCTAATTAATGTAGTTGGAGTTTACTCGAATCAGTGACTTTCCACTGATTCCAACTTAGAGTGTGGTTATTAGAACAATTGTTACTCGTTCCTTTATATTCCCTGAGAAGAAACAGTCTATTTCAGAAAATCATGTTGGCGATGGTTATATCGACAGGTGGCAGGAGAATGCACAACAAGGTAAAAGCATAAACTATGTCGAGCTTTTGAAAGTGCTCAAATAACTGCCAACAACATTAATTTACATATCTGGACTAAATGATGTATGCTGCAGAAAAATACACGAGTTGAGCAAATGAAAATATGCAGAGAGCATTCAAAATCGTTTCCATACCAATGCAAATGTGTTACCCTGTCCTGTATTAATAAAATTATTTCTGTTATTACGAGCCGGGTAACACGGATTCGTTTTCCTGATCTTTCATGGAGTTTCTAACCACTATCCCATGACGTGCAGACTCAGACATATAAATAAGTCGGTATGGAACACATACATAAAGAAAAATTACAAGTCAAGAAGAACATAACAAATTTGAGAATTTTTGTACTATTTAACCTTCGTTTTCTGTCTTGCAGTAATATCGTCCTGCACATACAGTATACTGTTATGATCCTTGATCCAGTGGTGCTGTTGCTCATAAACTAGGGCAATTTGTAGTGGGTCCTTAACTTTAATCCTGCATAAAGAACGAGGATGTGAATGTTTGGAATTTTTTAATGAATACGATACTTGATATCTTTGTGTCTTATCCGTCTCTAGCAAACGGATTTTATGAAATTCTTAGTCTCCCCACCGTCTTACTGAAAGTAAAATTATTACATTCGTTTGTCGTAATATTGTAACGATAAAACGTAACATAAAACCACATATTTTTGTTTAAAATTAATGCTTTACAACTTCTTATCTTGATGGTTACCAACAATATCTACAAGGGAGCCGCGGTGACGTACTGTTTGTACTATTTGCCTCTCACCTAGGCGAACCGAGTTCGATTCGTGGTGGGGTCGCTTCCGGATTTTCTAATGTGGGAATCGTGCCGGAAGATGCCACTGGTCGTCGGGTTTTCTCGGGTGGTAGATCAATAAACCCGCATTCAAGAGAACCCGGGTTCTATACCCGGTCCAGCTACACTGATTAAAATTTTCCATGGGTTCGCTCACTCCAGACGAACGCTGGGTTGATTGCTTACTACAAATCAAGCCCAATTCCTTCAAGTACCTGTTTAAGTAATTTCCTCCGACTTGCTTGCAATGAGAGACATTAAGCCCTACTTACCACTCTTTTATAAGAATGTGTATTCTTCTGCATATTCGTCTCCAGGTAATTGAGAAAATTTGCCTATCAGGAAAATTCCTTTGCATGTTTACTTCCCCCCCAGTGGCCTGTGAATGATTATGGAATATTTTTATTTGTGTTCATTAAACAGCATGAAAAAAACATACGCGTATTGCAGCATTATTCACACAATCGTAACAGAGATTAGAGCATTCTTGGAACCATTTTATCAATGTCACATGCAAGCTGATGCTATTAAATTCATGCAAAGCCCATATGCATTACAGCATTTTTTGTTTATATTTGCAAGAAAAGCAAAAATCCTTCAAACAAGAAGATTTTTGTATTCAAACTGTTGGGCGGCGTTTCAAAACGTTACTCCGAGAGTAGAATAAAGTAACCAAGAGTAGCAGCTGAGGAAAGCAAAGGGTAAACGTGGTTTTTGAAAGGGAACGATGTTGATGACAGCATTCTGTGTTTACAATATTTACATATTTAATATGTACTGATTAAGCAACCAATGACAATTTAAAAATATTATTATCACTTTCCCCAGAATCTTTCTTTAAATAAAGATGCATACAGGAACAGTATACAAATACAGTTGTTTACGACAACTTTAAAAAATCATAAACAAGAAAAAAAAATTTCTAAACGTTAAATATAACATAAAAATTCAAATTTTATCACTCGTTATTTGCAATTTTCCTGTATGCGTCCGTAAACGAGAATGTACAGATTTCCTTTCGTTTCGTTTTATTTCAGTTAACTTCCGGCCATTTTCAGTTTACCCTTGTTACTCCCTTAAATAGAGCGTGCAAAATTTTTAATCTGGTAGGACGTTCAGAGTAATTACTCTGCAATTTTGGAACACTGCCAAGAGCGAGTAATGCCTTTACCCAGAATGTTTTGGGACAGCGAAATAAACAAGTTTACTCGCGGAGTAACGTTTTGGAACGACGCCTGGCGGATCACTCTTACTTATTTCGCAAAACAAAAAGCTGCGTTTTATTACATTTATAGGTAAGTTTATTTTTAATCCAACTAAACTCTACAACGTACTTTCTGCAAAACAGACTCGCATGGTTACTCAAAAAGTAATCACGCGAAATTATGGAAGAAATAATAAACATTACACAAAAATATGTACAAATTTATAGAATAATTTTTTTTTCAATAGCGTACCATTCCGCAAATATCACAAATATTATTTTCACAACATTTATCTGTGAAAACACTGAGTTCTCTGGAAATACTCTTTTTTTTTACAGTTTGTGAAATGAGATAGCAAAAAAATGTTTTCGTAATGCGGGTATCTGTGTTTATAACGAAAAAAAGTTAATTTTTGTATTATTTTTTAATGAAACGGGATTTGAAAACGAGCCAAGAAAACTTGTAATTTACAGCTCCAATGACTTACCTATCAAATAAACGTGAATGAAACTAGCGTAAAGATTTATTGATAGTAAGAGCCTACCAGTTGCAAAACTTGGTAAATACGTTTTCGGGAAACATTTTGTTAGCACTTCCATATTATTCTTAGCAGGGCTCTCTATGGGTTAGTGTAATAAAACATGCGTAAAAAACCCACTATCCTGTGTTAAATTGACACAAAAATCTCAGTACAGTAGCAGAACTGTGTATATCCATCACCATTACGGTAGCAAAACAGTGTGCATCCATCCCTTTTATAGTGCTGCAAAACTGGTTACATCCACAGCGAAAATATATCCACAGAATTATTACAGTAGTAAAACTTAGTAAATCCATATTGAAGCAGATGACTAACTTTAAATATCACGAATATACGTATTGTAGAGATGTTTCTTGTGCTTGTAGAGTTGTTAACAGGGAATAACATTTTAATTATTTGGGCTTACTTTCAAGAAGTAAATGATACAGTTGATATCACTGCATGATAGTGTAAATTTATTCCAGGCAAAATAATCAGCTGTAAAATTACTGTTGGACATTGTGTGCTAGGTAACGCTTTTTCTCTTTTTTTTAAAGTATCATTTCAGTTCAAATGTTAAATGATGGAAAAATATATTGCATTACGTATTAAATCAGTAGTTAATAATCCCCCAAAAAACAAGAGCTGAATGCCAATCTTGATTTGCACAAAGCAAAGGCTAAAGCTTTCTATAACATATTGAGAGAAAATAATGTTAGGGGAAGTAACACTAACCTTTGACTTCCAAAAAAAACCTAATACTGCCGAAAGTGCATGACCAAAGTGCGTACTATAGTAGAACAACATACGTTTACAATTGTACTGTCTGCCAGGGTTCATCATAATCATCTCGGAACAAAGATAACACTTTTATCAATACGTGGACAGAAGTGAACTTTGCAAAAGTGTCTAATAAAAATGTTTCGCCTATCCATCACAGATTACCATCAACAAATGTGACTGATATCAACACCATCCACCTCACATCGGACGGGTGTTGAGGTCTAAATACAAATCTGACAATAATTGGTATGCTTCACAATTTGTTAAAACAAGAGGCTCCACCCACTGTAAGGTGAGAACCAAAATGCGTCTGAAAACGTGGCGACAGTTACTCCAACATACAACCTGAATGTATAGTAATGGGACGAAAACTAAATTGTGCCAATCTGAATTACATTGACAACCTGCTTGGAAAACATTTCGGTCAATGAAAGGATCATTCAGGGCTTAATTTTTACAAGAAGGTCATTGATTACGGTACTGAAGTTATCTGTGTACGAGCATATTCAGATTTTGAAATAGTAGAAGACAGAAAGCTGCCAGTGTAAAAAACATTCAAGGTCTTGCAAAATTATGGTACTCTAATACACTATTTTAAATCATGATTTATGTTTTGTGTTTTAATTAATACTGTGCCAAGAAATATTACCCTGGAAGTTAACTATCTCAGTTGTTGAACAGTGTTTTGGACTTCTTAGGGGCCAGTGATGAAGAGGCTGGTCATCAGGTGCTCCTCAACCAATCCAGCGTTGCGGCAACGTCTCGTTCAGGTATCCGCGAACAGCTGGGTGCCAATAAAGCGGCGCACCATCCTGCTGGAAAAGTCCCCCCCCCCACCCCCACCTCTTCTAACTGAGGAAACAACCACTCTGTAAGCATCTCCAAATAAGGGATTCCAGTAACAGTGGGCTCGTGAAAAAAGAAAGGGCCGAAAACAGTGTCTTTGGATACATCGTAAAACACGTTCACTTTGGAGGAAGCGCGCTCGTATTCGGTTGTGCCGGTTCACCTTACCATTTGTATGGAACGTCGCTTCATCGCTAAAAATCAGCTTAGATATGACGGTATCGTCTACCTCGGTCTGGGCAAGAACGAACGCGTAGAAATCACGTCTAAGTTCTTTATCCCTTTCGGTAAGAGGCTGTACAAGCTGCAACCCGTATGGTTTGTACAGCAATCGCTTTCGCAACAATGTTCATACCGTGAATTGAGGGATTTGCATTTCCCGGCTAGTTTGTCGAGTTGACTTCCTCGGACTGCAAACGAACGCGTTTTGAATCTGTTGCACTTTCTCTTCGGACACACGCGGCCGCCCTGAACTTTTGCTTTTGCAAAGGCACCCTGTGCCCCGTAACTGACGAAACCAACGTACGATACTCCACCTATCGGGAGGACGACGTTCGTATTTGCAACGGAATTCACGTTGAACAGTCGTAACCGATTGACATTTTAGCAAACTGAATAACACAGAACGCCTTCTGTTGTTTCGTTGGCATCGTGAAGCGGACTAACACACAACACATGCTTATAGTGCGACGACAGACGTTCCCAGTGTCATCTATTGGCACATAAAGGAAACATCAGAACGTCCCCTTCACATTGACGTGTCGAATGCGAGCTCGTTACTCCCTCACCACTTCAAACCGAAAGTTACGAACGCCATTCAAATTGTAACACCGGACATGCTGACAACAGCGCGGAACGAGTTTGATTATCACTTATATGTCGTTCGGGCCGCTTATGGTGGTCACATTGAACATTTATGAATGTATGGTAAACAAACTTCACAGTTCCACGGTTCATTTGATTGGTCAATCAATGTTGCAGGTTGTTTGGTTTTGTTATTATATACCTTCGAAGTTGGGGTATTCTTTTATACTCAGCCTGTATTATGTACGAAGGGGATTAAATTGGGTGACAGACTGTGGACTAGAAAATTATCTCTTTTTGACACTAGCTACAACTTCTGACAGTTTGTTATGTATTTAATATTAATGGATACCTTATATTTCTGTTCAAATTTCAAGTTTCAAATATTTGTCAATAAAATTTTATATACATTTTGGCATACATAATTATTCCAGAACTAGTCTACGGTATGTGTTGGTTTTGTTGTTTCTTCTTGCATATATTTCTGTAACTAAAAAATAAAACACTTGTTAACATATTACAGATGCAAAACTAGTTTATAGCTTATTTCAGATGTCAAACTCAGTAAGAGTATTTTTATATATTTATTTGCAATAACTCCGACAAAACACGCACGATATATGTGAAATTTACACCAAATATGTCTGGCCATCTGACGCAGCCACCACCAAATTACCAGCATCTCAAACCTAAACCATAAAGAAGTACACGTTTTTCTCATTTCATGAACATTTTTTTTACTATTTACATGCCCAGTTTTGCAATTGGACGACTCATTTGAAGCTTCTGACATTACAATTCTCTGTTTTTAGTAATATCGGAATATTTCAAATGTTGCCGTCTGCTAGTTGGTTTCTAGTAACTACTTTTTGACACTGAGGGTGGAAGAGGTGTTGATAGACATATTGCAGCAGTAACGGAAATGTTAGCGTTACAGTACCGAATAACACTTTGTTCATTTTCGACACCCGAAGCGGAAAAATATCAATTTTATAGGTACATGGCCCACTTCCATTGTCATCATTATGGACAGGGTTTACATATATCAAGTGAATATTTTCGTAAGATTATAAGCTTATAATCATCACAAATATTAAAATATATCTTAGCGCTTTTTTTCTAAAGCCTGCTGACTACTCAAGGCGCCTTAAGTGGCGTTTTTAAGTATCTATCTGAAGTTTTGTCCTAAAACCTAACTCGATGATTTAGATCAGTAAAAGTTNCTTAAGTGGCGTTTTTAAGTATCTATCTGAAGTTTTGTCCTAAAACCTAACTCGATGATTTAGATCAGTAAAAGTAATTATAATGCAAGTTATAGTAACACGCATACACAGGCTGGCAAAACAAAAGACTACGCTAGTAAATACGAGTATATACAACGAAAGTGACATTTTATGTCGTTANTACACAGGCTGGCAAAACAAAAGACTACGCTAGTAAATACGAGTATATACAACGAAAGTGACATTTTATGTCGTTAAATAACTGTAAACCCCCCTTAATGTAGAAAAACTGATGTGATTATTTCGCTCAGCAATTTCTATTCCTTTCAAATTTCACTTGTTTTGGACTGTTTTCAGTGTTTCATATATTTAATGTGTTTACTCCTTTTTTATGTGGGTCACGTCTGTCCACAGCAAAACACTCACTCAAAAAATAAACAGAACAACATTATCGAAACACTGCTAAACACGATAAGGTTGCCGTCAAATATTTTACAGTTGGTATCAGAAATTCAAAGTCCGTTTGTTGTTTTCCCTTGGTTGTTACTAACGGATAGTTATTGACCTTGAATGCACGCTATATAAAATCTTGAAGGGAGTGTTTGCATAAGTGATATTTGGCAGTAATGTCGGCATTTACGCGTGTGTCACGCACTCTTCCTCATATCGAAGCACGCGTCCAGACACGAGAGGGTGCAACGAAATACTAAAGGAGCCCTTATTTTGTGTTTAAGATGGAAGTAATATTTCTTGTTGCAGTAATATTGTAATCACATCATTCTTTTGGCTATACTATTACATTAATAAATACCTTATAAGGTAGAAAACCCAGGTAGATCGTTATAATCTGTGACAAAACATTATCAACGTAATTTAATACGTTTCATACCTATAACTCTTGTCCACATTTAAACTGTTATTTTGGAATACTACATTACTTCTTTTCTTTTTTCTTTCTATTATATTCTTTATGGCCATTGTCATGTCATCATCTGCACGTGTCTGATGTACAAAGCTAAATTATCTCGATTGAACGAAAGGGATATGATTAATACTTTTAATTTGTTACTATTTTAAAAGTGTTAGGGTGTAACGCCCTTTATTATGAAAGTATGCTCTCCTCCAACTATTTGTAGATACAGTTAAAATGGTAAACGTTTGAAAATAAAATAAAATTATCCCTGTGGTAATGTTTAGTAGCAATATATTTTTTGTAAATATTTTTTATTGAAGAGTATTATTTTTAAGATTAAGTTACCCTGAAGAAAAATGATACTCCTTAACAACACGGAAAAATAATAAGCTGATCATAAATTATGCGTAATCCTACTCCAAAGAAATTCGTTCTAGAATACTAATTAATGTCCAAGCATGCATGATATCAATGAAGCTTTGCTGAAGAGCTTTGTAGAGTAAATGATTAGCAATATGACATAAAGGAACAGGTTTCATAGAACCACAGTTCATCTTAATTTGCAAGGAACGTGAATTTTTTTGAGAAGCATAATTATGCAGTAGCTCAACTGTAATATGCCTTTATCGCCGAGAAAAAATATATCATTTGTCCCAATGCAGAACTGGGAACTTGCGTTTTTTTTACTAATAAGTAACTATTTTTTCTTCCATACGAAATCTAGTAATTACTTTGGGACAAATAAATAACAAATGTTATCAGTTCGTTTTTTCCAAAAAAAAAAAAAAAATTATCTAACGGAAAATAGCTCTGTTTAAATTTTTTATGTTTTTAATATGACAGAGTTACATTTCGTCTTTTCAAAACAAAAAAGGTGGCTGTTATGAAAGCATAATTCACCCCTAAAACTACAAAAGGTAATTTTATACTTCTCTGACGGTTCGGCAGGACATTACTAAAACCAAATGAATTTTTGCAAATTTGTAATCAATACAGCGGCCTTCAGAGCAATGAAGTTGTATTTTTATACCATCACGCATGATAAAGGAGTAAGTGATGGTGTAGAAGGCACTGCCAAGAGACTTGCAGCATAGACATCCACTCAAAGCCACCTCTCGAATTAATTTATGGCACCTCGTCAACTGTTAGAAAGGGAGAAATAAATCATTCATGCAATATTTTCTTTATGTTACAAATTATGAACACCTGGAAGAGATTTTTCTCGAAAATTATTTTACGAAGCTGTTGTATGAGCTATACATTTTCATGACATTCTTCCAGAAGTAAAATATTTTTAAATAAACTATTTTCAATAAAAAAAAAACTTTTTACTTTATGTTAAAATTACTTTCAAATTTTAAACTGTAGGTTTTTATCACGTGATGGGTTCTGTGGTAAGTCCTGGGGGATCGGATGTTTATGTCAATGGCTGAAGTTTAACGTGTAGTCAAAATATCATTCCTCAATCCAGCTGGATCAGCAACTTCGTTATGTCATCCTAGGATTCGGTATGTATCTATAATATCAGAAAGATTTGTCGTTCGTAAATTGGATTAATCACAGCGTAAGGAACCACATATCGAATAATGTCATAAGATTAGACAAAGGCATAATTTGTACTGCGAGAAATATGTGTTTTCAATTATCATTTATATATATATATTTTTTTTGAAATTACCCCATCACTTCTAAGAAGTAACTTTAAGTTTGATATGAACAGCTTGAGATGTCACTACAGTAATTTGAACTACTTATCTGGAAGACGTGTATCTTAACGTGGGATTATTAATATTTTATTATATATTTAATGGTTTAATGATAAATATACCACAATGTGATTGCTTTATACGGTACTCCATAATAACGTGGTATTGTTTAGGGGCTACGAAGGCTGAGTGGTTAGACTGCTCGTCTCCCACCAAGGCGAACCGGTTTCTATCCCCGGCCGGGTCACTCCGGATTTTCGCAAGTGGGAATCGTGCCGGACGATGCCGCTGGACGGCGGGTTTTCTCGGGCATCACCCGCCCTTGCACTTCAGCGTTGCTCCATTCTCACTTCATTTCAACTTCATCGACTTTCAAGACCTCGTCGTTAAGATCCGCCCAAGTCTCTCAACTCAACTCTTATTGTTTATCAATTGAACGCTCTATTCATGAACTCTTAAATTAGAGCCTACCTGACTCATGCATAGAACTATTGTGTTGAACTGGTTAATTTAATCAAAGTTCTTCGCGATTTCCATATTTTAATGTTTTTTCAACAATTTTTAAAATCAAGTATGACGAAAAACGGATTGTAGAAAATTTTAAGAATTATTATTATATAGTTTTACAAAATGTACAATTTATACAACCTAGCTACGAATTAAAATTTGTGTTGGTTATTTGAAACGGGATAACACAGAATTTCTCTTCTTTTGTCATGTATTTTAGTTTTGGCTAATTCTGTTGCCAGTCAATTCCCGCGTCACCCTATTCCCACGGGCTTGGTGGCTCCGCTAAGCGTCAGTCTGATCGTATCCCATTTATGCCCGACTCTTCCACAGTCTGCAGCAATTACGAGCGAGTGTTATTAATAAACATCACGTGGTGTACAGCATTCGTTATTGTTTCTAACACACTGAATAAGCGGACCAAATTCACAGAGTAGATTTGTTTACTGAAGACGAAAACTTTTACTTCGCACCAACATCATTCTTATATGCAGCCTAGTGATCATGACGATATATTATTTTTCTCGTTGTCGACTCCTTGTTTTTTTTTGTTTGTGATCCAGTCACTTTTCCAGTACCATTACATTCACAGGCGTACCAGGCCCTGGAATCAAAGTTCTTTGTCATAGCGAGAGAAACTCATCTATCTAAAACTTGTCCTTCGTCGTACTATAACAACCAGCATGCACTGTGTCATATACTTAGCAAAATACATTTCGTTTCCGCAAACCTCAGCTATCTATTAGCCGCTTTCATGCATATCTGACCTGGTACGAGGCCCAGGCATGCTGTGTTGATTTCATTCCCACCTCAGAAGTAATATTTATAAAATTAAAACTATTATGACACATGTATAACAACATTTCATACGAGTACTACCTTTTTCAAGGATAGCTTACGTCGTTACACAGTTAGACATTTAGTATTTTTGAGGCCGGTTTAGTATTATGCAGAAGGTTATCATTTCAAAAAAAATTTCATAGGTGCCGTTTGGCGCAACTGGTTGCATATCCACTTATAGAAAAAAGAGACCAGGATCCAAATACTCTGTAAGACATTGGCGTGTGTTTATATACGTGTGTTTATATACGTGTGTCATACATCGAATAAGTTATTTAGTGCCAAACTTACAACCGTCCCTCACCTGGAAAGTTAAAAATTAGTAAAAATTTGTCCGTTAACCAACCCAATTATATATATAATTAGGCAACTGTTCACACGAAATTCTCACGCTTCTTATATATACAGGTGATTCTCTTTCTCTATTTCACTAAGATAGTGAACACCTACGGATTATGTCAGTATGGTAAAAGCTTGGAAAATATTTGTCTGTGTAAGTTAAATTCATAAAATTAGTTAATGACAGGTAATCTAACATAATATTCCTGCGCATAGGTTATTCAAAAATAAATTTAACATTCTCGTTTGGGTGGAAGATAAATTAATTTAATTTATTCTTTCTCACTATCACGTGTCTTCCATATGTGTACTTGTGTGTTATGCCTTTAAAAAAGTTTTGCCCTTGGCGCAAAACACCAACGTTGTCGTATTGAGTTATCAGTAGGAGCACTTGTTTCTCGAGAAAAGATTCTACGGCGAGATGCACTCGAAAAAAAACTTTCGTTCCGAACCTATGTAGTTGAATGGATGATTTAAATTGCCACGTGTATTAAATAACTGCCCGCGAATCACGTGCTTGATTATCTGAGTTTCTTAGTTATTATTGTCGCAGTCAGGTAACAAAATATTTTGTCACGAACACAGGCCCGCTAGTAACCAAAGGAAAGTTGTGGATGTGTGCATACATGATACTGAAGTCTAGCCTGCGTTTGTATCTTTTGGCGTAAAACAGGTAGTCCAGCACTGGTTATAGTAAGAGGTCAATAGGTGTAACTCAGCGAATATGCTTCTGTCTTCCAAGGGGCCGCGGTGGTGTACTGGTTAGACTACTCGCCTCCTATCAAGACGAACCGGGTTCGATTCCCAGTGGGGTCGATCCCAGATATTTGTAAGAGGAAATAGTGCCGGGATGCCGCTGTTTTGCGAGTTTTCTCGGGGATCTCCCGATTCCTTGCCATTGCATTCCGTCGCTGCTCCATTCTCACCTCGCTTCACCCTTCTTGGTTCTCAAGACCTCGATGTTAAAAGCCGCCTAAATCACTTCACTCACTCACGAAGAGATACCCGCTAGTAACTAAAGGAAATCTGCAGGTGTGTGCATACAGGAGATTGAAGTCTAGCCTGCGTGTGTATTTTTTGGCGTATGTGTATCTTTTGGTGTATATGTAACTTTTGGCGTATAAAAGGTAGCCCAGACCTAGTAATAGTGAGAGGTCATTAGGGAGCGATGTATATTCAGCAAAGTTGCCTCTTTCTTCCAGGCGTTGGGGGACTTGGCAACTGGGTTAAGCGGCGATGGTAGTGAATTCAGTTGTTGCCAATGAGATAAGGATGCGTCGCTCTCGACTGGGGTCGCTGGGTACCAAGGTCAAGCTGGGCCTAGCTGCTGGGGTGCCTCGCTGTTGCATCACAGCTCGTGTCAAAGACCTGCAAGGGACATTGGCCTCAATTGTACCACCGCCGTGGCCTGCTATTCTCGTCAGTCATCCCGGGTTATCTCGCCGCCGGCCGTCGGCGCTGAACCCACGCGCAGCACGCTCCGGCCTTGACCACCTGTTCACTGAACGCCCACAACCGTCCTAGTCGCAAGAGATTCCCGCGAAAACCATCTTAGCTCAGCCCGCCTCTTCTTGTGCTTTCTGGCAATTACAGGCTTTTCGTGGTTAACAAAGCATTTCTGAAATCACAATTTAAAAATATCAGGTGGCCGCGGTAATGAAGGGATTAGACTACTCGCCTCCCACCTAGGCGAACCAGTTTCGTCTCCCAATGGGGTCGCTTGAGAATATCTGCACATGGCAATCGTGCTGGACGATGCTGGTAGCCGACGGGTTTTTTTCGGTGATTTCCCGTTTTCATCCTTTCATTCCAGCGCTGCTCAACGCTCACCTCCCTTCGCCTTCATCGGCTCTCAAGACCTCGATGTTAAGAGCTGCCCAAATCTATTCACTTCACTTTTAAAACTATCACTGCCTCTTCCTGCATATATTTTAACAGGCACTCTAGGCTAGCAGGTGCCCATTTAAATTGGTATCGACAGAGGGAAAATAGTTCCATGTCTTGAAGTTGAATTAAAAGTGTTAGGTAAACTTTCTTGAATATCGTAATTACTGCTTTTGTTTTCTATTAATTAATGAATGTAAGTCCAGGAAATAGAAAATAGGTAAAATATTTACTTTTAACATAATTTCAGTTTCGCTTGATCTGGGCGTGACTTAAGTAATCAGACACATGGCAATATTAATTTTACACGTGGTTGAAGAATACGCAATGCACATACAAGTAGAACTTGAGCAGGACTTTCAGAAGTGTTCAGTTTACCGTGAACAGCTACAATGGTACGACGGTCCCTGGTTGTCCGTTTACGTGTGTCCTGAGGCGTCGCTCTTCTGATAAGCTCCAGGCGAATGCTGGGATTGTTCATTGGAATTGTCCATGGCCGATTCCTTACTCGCCCATGTTTGTCTGAACGATGATTGTATATTTTTATAACACGCGAACACAGATATGGTGGGTGTCTAAAGACAAATCTAAAGTTTCTGTATACAAAATTTGCAGTTGAAACTGATTCTGAAAGCACCGGTTTGAGTCATTTTCACCTCAATATTAATACTTGGAATTGAATTGAGAACTTGAAACTTGTCTTTGTGTACGAAATGTTTTCAAATGCTTTTCGTGTACAGACAGTATTACAAAATATCCAACTGTTTTTTTAAATCACCAAACCTCTGCATCGTATATAATGCGGTAGCTCTCTACCATCTTGTGGTGTCGATGGTTCAACCCCCATCCACGGCATCATGCGCAATGTGAACACAGTCGGTAGCAGGTGGCTTCCAATCCCCTATAACATATAAAATACAGCAGTATTTGTTAGTTTATAGATAGTCTTGCGACTTCAACCCAAACGTCCACAGTTTCACCACGTATGGAAGATTTATTGCCAACAGGTTTTGAAATTCTTTGTATATGGAATTGTAATCGGTACTAAGGATAATATCCTTGATTATATCAATTAAGAACCTACACGTTTCATTCCAAAAGGAATCCGCGATACAAACTATGACGTTTATGTCTTAAACATGTTGTTCAACGTGTGATGGATGGCGGAACAGGCAGCGATATGCAGTTACGATTCTACAGTTTTGGAAGAGGAACGCCCATGTTATAGTGCATTATGCCTCAACGTTGAATAAATGTAATTTTATGATTAGAATCATGCAGATTTAAAAATGCGTGCAGGGGGTCGTCTTGCCACCTACCATTGAGGTGGTTGTATTCGTTGATACCCCTTGAAACTCAACGTCATGGTGCTTGTATTCGGCGAGTCCCCTTGGCCTCTCACCATCCGGGTGCTTGTATTCGGTGAGTCACCTTGACTCTTACATTCGGGGTGCTTGTATTCGGTGAGTCCCCTTGCCACTCACCATCGGGGTGCTTGTATTCGGTGAGTCCCCTTTACTCTCACCTTCGGGGTGTTTGTTTTAGGTGAGTCCTCTTGACTATCACTATCGGGGTTCTCATAATGCGTAAGTCCTCTGGCCTCCTACCATCAGGGTACTAGTATTCAGTGTGTCCCCTTGACTATTACCATCAAGGTGCTTATATAGATTAGTACTCTGGCCTCCCACTATCGGGGTGCTTGTATTCAGTGAGTCCCCTTGCCAATCACCTTCGGGGTGCTTATACTGAGTTAGTCCTATTGTCTCCCGCCATCAAGGTGATTGTGTTTGGTGAACCCTTTCGGGTGCGTAACCCAAATGCTCGAAATAATGGCTTCCAACTTCGATGCATTTCATAATCTGTATTCAAATGATGATTTAAAACATATAAGTTTGTTTGCCTTCGTTTGTGAACAAGCATTCGGATTCGTTCGATTATGTTTTCGCAGGTAGTTGGCACTCCGAGATACACCTTATTCGTGAGGAAACCCATAACAATAAAAATAGATCGAGTTACGATAGGTTTGGCAATATGACAGGCCAATTCATTGGACCACCTCTGCCATCCAGCAACAAAATTATAATCCTGATACAATATCACTCGGGCTGCTACGTTATGACCAAGACAACAGTCATGTTGAAACCACAGGGTCTGTGCTGTTCGAGACCTAGGTCTACAATCAGTATCGGTAGGTCGTCTTGCGGAAAGTTGCTTTAATTTTCGCCTTTCAAAGAACCTTAATTGGAATAATAATCAATGAGTTTGTGGCCTATGTTACCACACCAAAATTGTACATACCACGGAAGCTGATGTTCAACTTGGCACAACCAGTGTGGGTTTCCCAAACTCCAATAATGCATGTGTAGATTAACCTCTCCGCGATTCGTGAAAACCGACTCATCGGAGAACAGTATCTTGCAAAGGGAATGTTGGTTTCGTGGTTTATGTTGCATTGCCCATAGATATAATTCAGTTACAGCAGAGAAAGGCATTCATTATAAGATATTTCTATGCAACTTTTTCATTGCTGTTCATTTATATTTAACATAGAATACCCAGCTAATAATTGTGGCACAAGGTTTCATACAAAGTATTATTCCAAAATTTTTCGCATTGTTTTGCCTCATTATTTAATTACTGTCACACTAAGTTTTGACACCAATAAAAATTTTTTATCGACAAATATTATTGGAGGGCGTGGTAGTATAATATTCAAACTACTCGCCTCACAACACGGTGATCCGGGTTCGATTCCCGGCGGAGTTACCTGGATATTCTTACTGGAGAACATAGCAGACGTTGCCATTGGCCGGCGGGTTTCCCCCAGGTAATCCCGTATCTCCGCCCTTTCGATCCGCCACTTCTTTGTCTTCTACTCATTTTCAGTTAACCAGAGCTCAAGATTTCGATGTTAGAAGCTAACCAATGCCTCTCAAATCAACNTAATCCCGTATCTCCGCCCTTTCGATCCGCCACTTCTTTGTCTTCTACTCATTTTCAGTTAACCAGAGCTCAAGATCTCGATGTTAGAAGCTAACCAATGCCTCTCAAATCAACTCTCTCTCTCTCTCTCTCTCTCTCGGCCTCTCAATTTCTCTCTCTCTCTCTCTCTAATTAATATTATTATATTCATATTCGACTATTTAATGGTACAACTGAAAGAAATACAGCTGTGAAAAATAGTCTTCAGTTAATCCCAGCCAGTGATAATTTTACAAGCGTGTGCCATCACGTGGATGTCACACCTACCTCCCAACCGCAGTGACCCGTGTTCGAGCCCAGGTGGGTCCGATGGTATACGTGGCATATGCTGGTGACGGAGGATTGGCTTCCTCACTCTCTGCCCGTTTCCCTTCCCTCACCATTGGATTCCGTGTCTCTGTAGTTATGAGAGTTATGGGCCGTTCACTATACCTTTAAAGAAAACCCACTGCTGTTAACTACATTTATGTCAAGGTGCACATTGACTTGCGGGCACCCAGTTGGCAGCGAAGAGATGAAAATAGTCCCACGACTTGGCGTATTGTGAGCGGCAATGATAGATTGATATTCGTTATGTTTAGTATTTGTTGTTTTATTCACAATATAGTAAGAATTCGCTTGTAAGTAAAGCCTTTAAATGTCTGTCATTTCTACGATTCCGCTTGCGTCACGCATGAATAAAGTGATAAGGCCCATGACAATGTTGAATTTACATGTGGTGGAAGGTTACAGTATAATCAGAAAAGTAGATCCTAATTAGGGCTTTCAAAAGTGTTCAGTTTACTGTGAGCAGTCTAAATCCAAAAGCGCCCATATATTAAGGCTTAAAAAGCAGGCCGTGCCAAGAATATTTACTTATTAGACCTTACGTTAATCACAAGAACAAAAGTATTTTATTTTAATTTTTTAATCTGCTATGCACCGATGATAAATACAGGTAAGTGGAGAGACCACCGATGACAACTTAAAACATATATCAATTTACAACAATGAAAACTACAGTAAAACGCTTAAGAAGTACCTGTTAAGAAAATTTTCTGTTTTAATATAGTTTACATATTTTTGCGTCTGGGACATGAACATCGAAGTAATTTCACCCGTATAAAAGGTTTTTCCTGGTTATTAAATGTGAAGTTATCAGTATCTTCACAAACGTTTAAGAGAGATTTTTACAGTTAAAAAAAAACACTTTCTGCAGCCACAGATTGATTCATGGATATTCACATTGACAAATTATTTTGTGGTGTACGAAATATATTTAGTTGTCTCGACCGAACTTTGGTGGCCGCCAGAATATTTATTTTGAGATGGCGACTACAAAAAATATGCGGTAGAGTGACTTCTTTAATTATATTTTTCTCTGTGTAGTGTACTGCAAAATACAGAACAATATATTTGCTAAGTGGGCACCAGGACTCTGCACTAGCTACCATGTGGTTACTCACGTACCCCATTTCTCCCCTTGAATATAGGACACAGGAGAAAATTTAATTTGAGGCTTGAGTTGTGGGGGTCACGCCTCAATGTGGTGGTTACAGTCTGACCCCGAAACCCGTCATCAGATCATCGACAGTCCAGATATGGCATGAGTTATTTAATATTCATTAAAAATCTTACTTCTCCGTCACTTTAATAACCACGTTGCCGGAGTGTAGAGACTTTTACATTTATTTAAGGGCAGAAGAACTAATAGTATCACCAAAGCATATTTGTTTTTAATTTGAGTTATGTTTAAACACTTTCGCCAATTAATCATATGATTTTTCGAATTCCTATCTTCTATATTATATCGCTTCATTTGTACACATAGAAAATTTCATATAATTTCTTTTTTATTCCATTTTTGAATTTATCGATTATTTATCATATGACTGAATTTTTTTGGTTCAGTTGGAATTTTATATGATCAACTGACCCTGAGTGCTAGGTTGGTTATGTAATTTATTTTTACTTGTGTGATTCGTTTCGTTAATATGTCACAAAAGTTTTACGAAGTTTCAAAATCACTTCTAAATAAAAGTATGAGACTTGGCCTCAGTATTATAAGGAATGTGAGATTATATAAAATCTCAACTCTATTTTAGTTAATTTCAAATTATGTATTAAACACAATACGTTTTTTGCTTATATAATCGTTGAACTTTGGAAGCGACTTTAATCTTTATTGCGTGTGTTAATTATAAATTAAAAGGTTTGCAGAAATAGCCACTCAATTAAAATACTCAGTAGACAACTCCGAACTGAAGGGTGTGTCGAGTTTGAAATAATATACGATTGTTAAATTATATCGTAGTTAATCGTGAGTATTGTAGATTTCCTAATCGTTTGATTCTTTGTCCACTTTAACTGTAGAGAATTACGTAAGTGCGTTTTAAGTTTCAGTTTACTGTAAAGTGGGGTGAAATTTATTCGCAGGTGTGAGATTGATCACATGAAAATGTTCTATAAATATTAATGCTAAAAATAGTACCTTACCTAAATATTTAAAAACTGTCGTGTTATCAATCTCACTCCTGCTAACAAATTTCACTCCATCTTTGCATCTGTACTTAACGTGTGATCATGTGATCAATCTCACCCCTGCCTATTAATTTCATCTCACTTTTTGGTATATTTTGAAACTGTGATGCATTCTTTCGTAACTGTAAAATTTTTTTATTACCCATGAAAATTAATAACACCACTTACATCTAAAGAAAAAAATAGAATTCTTAAGGTGCGCTTGGATCTTTGTGGGATCTCACTTGTGGATACGAGGGTGTATAACATATTAGGTTGTACAAAAACGATATTGTTTGCAATAAAGTAATTTAAAACTATTTTACCATAAAATAATTTTTTTATAAGTTTACTATGTATTCGGAAAATACAGTTACATTGTGAGGCACCTTCAGAAGATCTAAATTATCAAATTTAGTATTTTTGGTAGTATCTTGCCTTATGAATATACAACATTTTCTGGAAGAACAAAATTTTTAACGGAGTTTGAAATTTTTGTTAAATTTTTATGGCCTAAACAAAACTTAGTGAATAAAACGTCATTAATGTTAAAAAAAAAATTTAGTGTTAGAAAATGAGATTGTATGAACAATTATAGACATTCTTATAAGTTACTTTTTAATACAAGTTATTTTATTTTACCTAGTAGGTTTTCTGATATTACACTGAACAGTTTGCAAAGGCGCGTGTCCATAATTGTCCAAACAATCAATTACATCCATTGCAAGAATCATTCAAGCAAAACATACGAAATCCGATTTGTGCTTATGCCTAAGTTCCACGAGTATGTGTGGAATAGCTAATAAAGCATTTAAATTTGAAGCAAATGTCTGGACAGCCCTAATCTTTCGTATAGATTGTTTACAGTAAAATGAGCACTTTTGAAAACCCTGCTTACGATTTACTTGTGTGCACGTTGTGTATTCTTCCGCCTATGTAATATTAACATTGCCGTGGGCCTCATCCCTTTATTTATGCGTCGGTCAAGTGAAACTGTGAAATTATTATAAAGGTTTACACTTTACAAATCTGTTCATTTTTACACTTCGATGCCTTAAAATAAAAAAAAAATGACAGAAATAACTTAAGTAGTCACAAATGGATACCTTAACCATTTTTATTCGACATTAAGTAATGGAATTACTTTCCATCATCGTAACCAAATTTACTGGGCGCAGGTCACTCAGTGCGCCTGTTAAAATATATGCAGGCAAGGGCAGTGACTTTTTTCCTAAGATTGATTTCAAAAGTGCTCACTTTATTGTGAAAAGCCTTTAAATAGTGATATATGCACGTCAGGATAAAACCACTCGGAGCTTAAATGGAATAGCTGCTTAGTGAGAATAGCATGATTAACGTTCAGATGTGGTTTAAATTAAAGTGCTTTTTCTCTTCACATATATTAACCAATCATGTGCGGCATTTATCATAAAGCAATTTATACTACATAAAACAATGTTTGGTGTCTGACCCAGTTTCAAAATGAAATTTTCTCGGCTCGTATTTAAGAAATATTCATTAGCAAATAATTAGGTTTTAAGGCTTTATTTGATAAATAATTTTATCATAAAACCTGCAGAGATTGTCATAAAAATGTACGTTCAATTTTGTTTGGTTTTTTAAAAAAGAAATAAATTTTATATTATTTTTCTAAAAACATCACTAAGATCACAGTTAAGTTCGGGAAGTTTTCGTAATTACACCTAATCTACTGTTCATAAAATCCCCAAAAGTAATATTTTTAATATATGGTCTTTTCGCATTTACATACTTTGAAAAATAAAAATTATTTGATGGTCGTGGAGTGGAGAAAATTAAGAATAATAGGTAAGTTTTTCAGTTGAAAAAAAAAAGTTTTATTTTTGTCTTCAACTGCAGCAATACAGACAGGATGTTATCGCCACTGCTGCGTCTTTCTGTTTTCCAAATCGCGCTGCGACGTCGTTGTGCTAGTGGTGATGGGTGTCAGGAACGGAGTTGATGTCTTCGAGCATCTTGTGGAAGATGTGCACCTCCTTGGTGAAGATGTTGGACACCTTGGTGTCGTACTCGCTGCGGTACAGCCGGTCGATGGGGAAGTCGATGGGCCTGGGGTCGGGGAACTTGACGTCGTAGGAAGCGCCGAGCAGCGGGAAGGAGCCCAGGTGGTAAGCCCGGTGGTCCGTGGTGTCGGCCTCCTGGTAGGGCAAGATGGCGACCACGAACTGCACTGGCAGGCCGAACTCCGTGCCCTTGGGCAGCAGCAGGCGCTGGGGGAAGCCGTATGGCCGCGCGAACTGCGGACAAATCACACACCCCACTGTAAGTGACACGTCGAGCAGTAGCTTTCCGTTAAGGTGGCACGGCAGGGTTACTAGAAGTCCGCCTCACTCTTACACTGCAATGAAGAGTGCATGACGCGCGGTGTTTCCAGATGGCTAGCGATTGTCAGCAGACGAGAAGTTATGCTGTGTTCACAGAATGAGTTCATACGTACAAAACTACATAACAAAAATTGTTAGACTGTATAGTAATATATAAACATAAAATTTTTTGATTAGCTACCCACTGCCATTTAAGAAGAGTGAGGCTCACAAAAGTCCTTGCTGTTTCTCATTTTAATAATATTATTGGGACAACTAATATAATTAACACAAGATTTGTTGTTACGTTTAACTAATCCTATTGAAAGTTACTCTTTCTGTAGGTACTGCACCTAAACAATGCATAAAATTAAACATACTTAAATCTGCAAATAAATTTTTTTTTGCTGCAATAGAAAATGAGGAAGTGTTTCGAAATGTATGAGTATTTAGGGACCCGCAACTGTTTTTTAACGAGTTTTGGATAGTGCAGGATATTTGATGTGAATAATAATTGTCGTTACCCTGTCAACGCTCAGCGGCTCCTTGTCTTCTAGAGCAGCTTCAACCTTGTGCCACATTTCGGAAAATGTAGGTGGGTCACTCACTGCTACTGTGGAGTCATCACATTTCCTTTCGAGTGTGCTCTTGCCAGCAGGTACTGAAATAAGTAGGATTAATTATAGAGTGACATTCTACACCCTCTACACCCTCTACACACATACCAGGAAATAGTAACCTGAGAGAGTTAGCGTTACAGTTCTCCTTACATATGACCTCACTATCGACACACAACAACCACAGAAATTCTGAATTTTCGTAAATTATCAATGGGTGAATCATGTTAATGAAATATTGGTATTTTATTGGAGGCGTTGTACTAACGTTTTAGTAAAAAAATTCTTAGGATCTGAATTATTTTCTCTTACTTATTAGTACAATTACATCCATATGAATAGTTAATAAATTGTAATCGACTTCCATTCTTGAGCCCCGCCCATTCGTGCAAATCATATCAAAAGAAATTTAAAAATTTTCCGTATTTTACTAATATCTTCCCTTCATTAGTTCATAATTATAGTCCGTTTAACTTTTTTCTTAGATAATTGTAAACTTATTTTTATTTACAGAGTTTTCTAAAAGTCGGCTTTGTATTATTTCCTCACCTTTGACATAGGTCCTGTCAATCTCGAAAGCATAGAGGATCCTCTTTTCGAACGGGATCAAGCGACCGTAGCTGTCGTACTTGGGCGTGATGTAAACCTTCATTATGGCGTCCATGTCCTTTTCGCTGGTGACGGACACCTTGAAGTTGAAAGGACGGTGGTTGAGGCGTTCTGATTTTGCGTAGATTTCAATATTCGAGTCTTTCTTGTACGCCCCGTAGAAAATGTTCCTCAGGTCGATGTCATAGTGGTCATTGAATGTGACCAAATTGCTAACTTCTACATCTTCGATCTGCACCCCATGTTCTTCAATCTGAAACACAGTCACTTCTTGAAGAACCGCCGTTGGTATTTATACCAAATCCAGATACCAGATATCAGTATATAAATACTTAAGTTAACTCACACTGAATAGAAATAAATTACAAACATTTACTAGACTACAGTAAAAAATACTGCAAATATTACCAGTGCATAACACTTACATCATCTTTGGTGTACTTGGGAACTTTCTCGATGTATCTGTAAAAGAATTCTTCGAAAAACTTGTTGATTACGGAGTAATACAGCGGATCTCTGAGGGCGGTTTCCGGTCGCATCAACGCCGATGGTGGCAGCTGTGGAACATAAACGTAAACTTTCAGTAATGTTGTACCAACTGATAACACAAGTCGGACAAAATACTGATGAGAACATTAACGGAAAAGATCATCACCATGAAGTTCAGAAATTTAAATATGGTTAAAAGTGGGTATTGGGAGCCGATAAAAATGAAGCGGCGTAATTATGGAGCAGCGCCGGAATTGAAAAGTGGGGGGAGGGGGGATAGCCCCGAGAAAACCCACCAACTAGCGGCATGTGATTAAAATAATTTCGTCTAAAGCGTACGTCGTTTCATCAATAGGCGAAACACTGGCATTTGGTCCTTATTGTAATACTGGAGTGCAATAATGTTCAGTAAATAGTTAATTTTAAGCTAAAAAGGTAATATTACTAATAACATAACCCCTTATGTGATAACATGGATTAGGTTGTCTAAAATTCCAAGCGTAAAGACTATAATACACTTTGTCCTATTATTGTAATAGCGGTAAAATATTCTTATCAGATAAAAATGTAATCAAGGTCGTTACAGTTCGTAAATACGTGAGTTGTGCAAGGAACAGTACCGTTTTCTTTCTCCTAGTTAGCACACGCCAAGCTCGAATCAGTGATATCATTCAGTGAAATAACATTCACTGAACGTCAGTTTACAAGCTACTGTCGATTNTAAAATATTCTTATCAGATAAAAATGTAATCAAGGTCGTTACAGTTCGTAAATACGTGAGTTGTGCAAGGAACAGTTCCGTTTTCTTTCTCCTAGTTAGCACACGCCAAGCTCGAATCAGTGATATCATTCAGTGAAATAACATTCACTGAACGTCAGTTTACAAGCTACTGTCGACTGGAATATCAAGAAAATAAACTGGGAATAAGTGACTTATAGCAGTTGAAATCTCGATTTTCAGTGAGAAACTCAAATAAATCAGTGAAATTCAGCCATCATTTAAATTAGTTATCAGGCACTGATTAACAGATGCTCAGTTTTCACTATTTTCACTTATTTGACTCAATTCTCACTATTTCAGATTTAGAGTGCAGGTTAGCGAGAACAAAATATTTCCGCGTTGCCTTTCCTCATTACTGTAATCAAATTACATAACAGAAAGAGCTAGAAACAGTAACCTTTCTTAAGTCCACAAAAACTATTGGTACGTTGGAATCACTGCAGGGTTACTCTCAAGTTATTTTTTATCGTTCTCTATGCATTATAATTACGGATTGGAAATACGTTGCGTATTACTGGAATTTGCGAATATGATGTCAGAAGTCATACGTTACAAATGTCACACAAACCTCTCCTGTATTCCAGTCAGAGGTTATTAACTACAAGTTTACGACTGTAAGCAATGCCTCTGGAAGCGCGAGTAATTAAATTCTGACGGTGCCAAATACGACTTATTTCACAGCCTCGAAAAACATATAATTGATCCACAGTGTTCGATGTCACCAAAGAGCTCAGTTAAGGCAATATGTAATTGTTACATGCGTCCAAATTTTGCGTCAAGATTACTTACAAAAATTTTGCTCCGGCACTTATTGTCTCATGTGTTTCGCATGTTTAAATGCCTTGTTGTATTTTACATGTTTACTTGAAATATTGNCTCCGGCACTTATTGTCTCATGTGTTTCGCATGTTTAAATGCCTTGTTGTATTTTACATGTTTACTTGAAATATTGGTGTACTTGAGGCTTCGATGCTTGATACTTACGTTGTAGTATTCTTCTGGATCAGCCTGGTGGCTTAGAAAGTGGAAAAACTCGTTCAAGTATGGGCCAAACAAGTTATTGTTCGGGCTGTCTCCATAGAAGTAAACCAGTTCTCCTAGTAAATTTAAACTTTGCGGGTAGTCCAGATGAATTTTTGTGCCGTTCACCTGCAAGACAATAACGAGAACACGCAGTTAGCTTTAATAGTAAACATTCAGTTTACCAGAACTACTGTTTTTTCCACATCTTCCTGATCAAATTATCCTGCTATTCGTCTTTGTGTTAGCTGNTTCAGTTTACCAGAACTACTGTTTTTTCCACATCTTCCTGATCAAATTATCCTGCTATTCGTCTTTGTGTTAGCTGAAATTTTGATTTCTTTTTCTTTCCGCAATTGAACCTTATAACTGGAGACTCAATAATATGCCAGCCATTCATATTTTGTGGGTTGAAAGCTGAAAACGTATCAATGATTTNCTTATAACTGGAGACTCAATAATATGCCAGCCATTCATATTTTGTGGGTTGAAAGCTGAAAACGTATCAATGATTTATTGTGCCATGAGAATTACAACTGTATGGTTTTCCCACGTGATAACCTATGAAAATAACAACATGGAAATCAATGAAATTAGAGGTTACTATCGCACAAATTGCTAAGTGGAATTTGAAGTTTTTAAGGAATTTGTGTTTTTTAACAAATTTCTATAAAATAAAATGTTACTTTTTTTTGTCGCAAAAAAAATTATTTTCGTAAAATATTTAATACCAATTAATTTGAAATAAAAATATAAATTAATGGTATGTCAATAGTATTACCGGTCTGTATAGCAGTACATTACAATTATTGACAGAGATAAAAATATAGAAACCTGGTTAGGGGTTCCTGCCATCTCACAAACCTCTTGGACATAGACTTTTCAAATGAGTTAAATACTCACAGCGTAGATATATCCGGCATCGATGACTTGCCACAGGTTCTTGGTGTAGTAGGCAATGTCCTTCTTCAATATTTCCTCGGTGTCACGCACCCGGTTGTGTGGTTGGCGTGGGGTGACACTCTGACCATCGGAGAATCTCAAGCGGGGATAGTACCCAGGCTGGAAATGAATAACATGATACAAGTCTTTCATAATAAAACAAAGGATTTTGATTTTATGGCGGTTTTTTAATACTGAAAAATTATTGGAAAAGATATATTAGCAACAATTGTACAATTAATATAAGTCTGCATTTAGAAGAAGCTGAAGATTAAAATAATGTTTTTTGACAATGTTTTGAAAATAAATTATACTTTCGACAGAATATACCGTACTAGGAAATGTACGAAAACCGGGGAAATGCCCTTGAGGCAAAATTTTGCAATTATAAATGAAGTTATGTAACTAACCAGAGGAGTCTCCTTGTTGTGCTGAGGTATTTCTCCCAGGTTGTTGCTGAGTCTCTCCAGGTAGTACCTGGCCAACAGCTGTCTCACGTAGTGCAGGTAAACCTCACCCTTACGGTCGTGGGACTCATGGTGCTTGTCAGATTTCCACCACGCCGGGAATCTGCGGTGGAACTCTACGTTTAGCGCGTTGAGGCCTACGTCTTCGGTGAAGAGGTACACACTGGTCTCTGGATCGTAGCTCGCATCCCTGTATTCAGAGTAGTTGGAGTACACGAAGACCTTCTCGTGGTTGCCGGTCTGAAGTCCTGGGGAAAGTCACGACCATGGTAACCATCAAACCCGTGCAAGAACCGGCATCTATTTAAAACTCAATATCTCCTATTTGTAACTTGTTTTATACCACANAACCATCAAACCCGTGCAAGAACCGGCATCTATTTAAAACTCAATATCTCCTATTTGTAACTTGTTTTATACCACATTCATTGGGCCATAAGCTGTAAAGTTAAGCACAGGAATCCATGCGCGATGGGATTCCCCTATGGTTCGTAGGCCATGGACAGCTATTGAACCGTTGCCCATACCCATGAACTTGCTTGAAGCCTTCTGTGCCGTACCATATACTTTAGTAATAATGTCCAGCTACGACCAAATCTTACCAAGGACCGCACGTTCAGCGTACCTTTCAATACAGCGTCGTATGCCTGCTGGATTGCTCTCTCGTTCACGAAAAGGAAGGGAAAGACCTCGTAGACTGGGGGGATATAGAAGTCCCTGGTGTCTTCTCGTGCCTCCAAGGCAGTTACGAATGCGTAGTAGGTGGTCTCCACGTTGTAGTGCTTCAGCAAGTACACAGCAGTCTGCAATAACAACATACACTGTCAAGTTATACGAAGTTCCAATTTACTTGCGTTCGCAGTTAAAATTTCAACTACGTCCGCCCATGCCTGTTGCGAGTGCCCTCAAAAATTGCACTTAATATTTCACTAGAATTATTAAAAATATTCATCTTGTAACGCTTTGTATCAGTGATAACTGTTTACTAACTAATTATTTCATGTTAAAATAGTTGTTGCTTTTTTTGACACTGCTGAAATACCACTCACTGATAATTGAACTGGAAGTTTCATCTCTAATGAACTTATTTATGTTCTTAAGTGATTATGACTTGCTTAACTGATAAAGGTAAAATCATAATTTAAGTAACGTCGTTTTCAGACGTAAATGATTTCGTGAACGCTATTCAAGGCATATAATATTCTTTAATAAAACTACTTGAAAAGTGTTTTTGGAAACGTGTTTAAAAACCTTATTGGAACCGAGCTGAGAAACGTACTTGGAAAATACTACAATGGAAACAAAGCAATTTTATTTTATTTTTACTGACACTGACAAAAGTAACATTTAAAGATGAGGTAGCTTCTGAGGTATGATTTTCCTCAAATTAAATTAATACTTGTGTGTATATATCACGTGTTTCCGACACCTGGATGAAAATTCAAGGGACTGTGCCCAGTTGTGACAAACGACAACCCTTTCTCTGCGCAATGTGCAAAACCGGGAGAAGGACTGCTTTTTAAACATGTTCATGAAAGTGAATTACCTTGATGAGGGTGTCGAAGTCTCGTGCGTACCGGAACAGGCCGAACATGGAAATGATAGTTTTGGTGCCTTGTTCCGAGTACTCGTTGTAGATCTGGTCCTTCGGGAACAGAATTCCTTCCTTCTCGCACTTCACAAAGTCCTTCACTCTGGCAGAGTCCTGCAGGAACAGAGACGTGATGCAACGTTACTCTCAAGGAAAACGCAGGAGCAGGAGAGAGTAGAAGAAGTGCAATGAAGTACACTCGTACCTCATACTTGTCGATGTGTTCCTCGAGCCTGTAGTTCTCGGCTATATCTGCATGCTCTGCGGAGAACTCCTGATGATAGGGATTCCGGAACAGCTCCAGTATCTGCTTTTGCTTGTGCAGGTACTCCTTGGAAGCTGCGCACAAAATTTCATATCGGAAATGAGTTAGTATCCACGAAATATAATTGATAAAAGTACTATTTTGAATAGCAACTGCAGCCAACATGCTGCGTAATTTGTTAGTTGTTGAAACTTATCACTTATTAGTAAACAAAATTCAGGTCGTTATGCTTGTTATAAACTAGAAAAATGGTAACGACTTTATTTAAATTCTTATAGTAAATTACGATTCGTTTCACACAGAGTTACATCCATAAAAGTTCAAACATGTAAAACAAATGTTATCGTATTACACATTAGTCATGCTTATTTTAACAAGTAATGTGTGTTAATTCGTTATTTACTACTTTAACGTTATATTAAATTATATGTTGGCATATACCTTACAAGTTTTTATGTATCAACGTATTGAGTAAAACTAAATAATGATCACACCAGAAACGGTACACTTTTGCTTACTAGAAATCTACGTGTATGATTCTCAACAACATTTGCTAAAAATTTCGTTTATTTGTGTTTTATATTTTAGTATTTTACCAGAGTAAATAAAATACGTTAATTGACATCGCAATAAAAGAGTTACGTCCCTTGATTTTAACTATGTAGGGTAATTAAATTATTTACCTGATAAAGGTATTCGTAGGTTTTGAATAAATGGATCCAAAAATTAACACAATTTAAAAACTCAAATATAATATATGTTAAGATGAAAAAAATCTCGGATGTCCTAAATGAAACATATATTGACCTCACACATAAAGTTATATATTTATAGAAATCTATGTTTATTGGGTATGAAATTATAGGTTATAATTTCAGTCTTACTTCTTAAATTAAAATATTTTTACTAACCAAAAAGGAAAATAATATGGTGGCCTATAAAAGCATCACATTATAAAGGAACACAGGAACATTCGTTAACAAAATAATTACTGTCCCATATGGAGCTTATGTTGGATGTCGCCAAGTAAGAAACGAGGGGGGTTCTCGTTTAGAGAAAGTAAATATTAGCAATTAAATTATTAAAATATTAAGTTGATAAAAATGTCAACAGCAAATTCTAAAATTCTCACCACCTAACTACTTGCAGCTGGTATGTTGTCGGTGACCTCGCTTGAATTCTTGAAGGTAACAATTAATACAATATTTCAATACTGAAACTCTATGAGTTTTACCAACATGTATGCAGACACAAAACAGAATAATTCCTTCGGATTACTTTTCTTTTAAGTGAGGTTATCCTTTATTTCATATCTCCTGTTTCCCCAAAAAGATTAAAGAAAAGTATTTTGTTCTAAAAATACAAAACGTTTTCTTGAAATATACATTTTTTATGTTCCTGAAACATTTTATTGGGCTTAAAAATCTACCGCAGACTTTTTTAATAAACGTTAACAGCGAAAGAATGACTTGTACTTTTTTATGACGCGACTTCTTTAAAAGTTGAGAAAACTTTCAGATAAATTAATTTCTTGCATTGCGATACGAAATTATTCTTAGTTAAATGATTATATGAATAAACAGCAAAAAGATACGACGAAGGAAGGTATGGATATTTTTGTTTTAATAGCGAAATTAATACATGAAAACTAAAAAAAATTTACATTTTTAACTTCTGTGAAGGGTTCATAAAGTAGTTTATTACAAAACTTGCAATTGTTAAGTCATGTCAGCATAGTGGCCTGGTTAACTAAAATACAAAAATGCCAAACAAGTAGCACTGGTACAATATTTGACTTTAAACTCCTATATGCAGGAGCTTCTCAGAAGCTACAAAATTTCAACGACCCTTGTAAGTGTAAATAGGGTATTTTTTCTTGGTTATCTATAATACAAAAAGAAAAGGGAGCACATGCGCAGAACAAATCAAAGTTTCAAATCATGGATGACCGTTGTTGACATTTAATTGAAATAGTTAGTGGACCCACGGATTGCTGGACACGAAAAGTGTAAACTATGAAAATGTTACTCTCATGATAAAAAGATTTAAATTATATTAGGCCTCTTGTGTGCTCAATGACAGACTAATTAGTTATGATAATGGCAAATAAATTTGTTCGGAATTTTTATGGATGTCATTCTGAAATTCATGTTCGTACTTTCCAAAATATCTAACCTGCATTGTAAAAAACGTCGCAGTACACTTCCAAAATTGTACAGAGTACAGAAAATTTACTCCATATCAAGCTGCAAATATATTAATGCCAACGTATTGTAAACGTATTGTTAATATCACTACGCATTCAACCCTACTTAACATCTTATATGAACATTGTGTATTCTTTCACCAAGTAAAATAAACGCTTTCATGTGCCTAATCACTTCAGTTATGCACTGGTCAAGTGGTGATGTGAAGTTGTTACAAAAGTAAATAATTTGCTNTTCATGTGCCTAATCACTTCAGTTATGCACTGGTCAAGTGGTGATGTGAAGTTGTTACAAAAGTAAATAATTTGCTAGTTTGTTCATTCTTACAGTTACATGTAATATAAAACAGTAAGCTAAAAAAAAAAACAATTCAGTCTTCATAAACGTTTTAATCCAACGTTAAATCACGTAATTACTTTCCCTCCGTCGTTAGCAGCTTTATTGGGCGCATGCCACTCAGTGAGTCCGTTAAAACACACTCAGCTCGAGGTGGTAATATTTTTCAAAGGTTGATTTCAAAAGTGCTGAGCACACCGCGAACAGCGTATAGTGATTGCGAGACTCACCCTGGAAGATCCGGTCGCTCTCCTCGGGCAGCGGCGTGGCCGCGGAGAGAGCGGCCAGGCAGGCCAGTAGCAGTGCGCAGGTCCACATGACTGCAGCTGAAGGTACCTCTGACTGCTGGATGGCACGCTCTTATACCCGC
>NQII01001469.1:91713-107355 GCA_002778355.1 Clitarchus hookeri
TTATCAGGATGAAAGCACAGCTCCTTCACCAAGTCTTATTTCGCTCGCCAATCAAGTTTTGCGCATGCCACCTCAAGTAGCCCACGACTTCAGCGCTCTTATCATAGCGCCCGCACAAAAGCATAATTCGCTGTTAAGCTAATTTATTAAAAGACGTAAACAATCATTTCGATGTTTTAAAATTTTATTTATACAGTTCTAGTGATTATCTAATTTCAAAAGGAAGCTGTTAAATTACGGACAAAATACGAGATATCTCAAATTTGGTGTGGTCAACACCGACATTTTCTTTGGAAGTATATTTACATTTAAGCAAAATTATTGCCGAAAAAAAAATGAGGTTGAGTATTTGTTTCTGACAAATCAAATAACGTGTAACAATTGGAAAAAATCAATCAACTTTTGAAGAAATGTTAAATTTGTGTATTAGTAAATCTCACCAATAAAGTTTATTTGTAGCGTCATTGTTTACATTGGAAAAATTATGATATTACTAAATGTTTGCAATAGTATTATTGCATGTATTGGGCAGTGGCACTTGAGTCGTTTCAGTTATATCATTCAGGGAAAAGCATAATTTCATATTACTAATACACATCATATACGTAAATAAGCACATATCTAGTATTTGGTTGGGTTGCCAAGCTTGTCGTTGCTGTAGCGTAACACTCATCTAAAACCATAACTCGAACGTTTGCTGAAAATTCGGGGATTTTAGATTAAGAGTATGAAAAGTTATTAAAATCATACCTTCTAATCTTTGTTTCATGCCTAGTCCATAATTTTACGATTTCAGTCACAAAGCTAAATAAGTTTTGTAAACTGTCTAAAATAAAATAATATGTTCCGTACTGCAGACATATGAATCGATTTGCAGAAGTCTCTATTCTCGAATTTGTCTTTTCTTTCCAAACGTACGTTAACGAGGTAAAGAGATAAGGGACTCATAGTTTAATCTGGATTATTTCCGTGGATGAACATATTATAATTTGAATAAGTAATGTTTTGATATAAGAGAAAAAGGAGATAAAAGGTTTTGCCAAAATATGAAGTTAATTAACTGGTGACTTCTGCATTTCTTTCTGACTGGTTGCTAGATCACATTCGTAAGCAAACAAATTTATTTTGAAAGTACAAATAAGCCTTTTACTGCTTACTAATTCAAATCTCTACACCTTATCGCTACTCTTAAAAATTATGTTCCCTCGTATTGGGATATTTAGTATTTGAAAGGTAGCAGTGAAATTTAATGGTAAAAGGAGGAAAAAAATTCTCGTCTCTCTATCCGAGTTACTTGTTTTCTACGATGTTACACTTAAGTTTTCAACACGAGTAGTTGAGACTGAATCGATGACCACTTAACCAATAAGAACACAGGGAATTTTTGAAAACACAGTTCTCGGAGAAGGCTTCTTGTTTTAGTGCTCAGAACATTTTTTAGCGCAACGTCCGATAACTAAGTAACTAAGTGTAGACATCCGCTAACAGCTGCGAACTACAGCAAACCATATTTATATTTGTGACTGCGTACACATGGCAAGCAAACACTGACTGATTTACCGAGGGAGGAATATGCGCATAGCCACTGTGCAATATTTGGTTTCATGCAGGCATCAAGCATTCGAATGTAGATATTTTTGCCGTTAAGATATGTGGTGATATAAATGTTTTTCAATAAATAGAGCACATTTTGGAATTCTTATCGAAGCGAGACATGTAAATGCTACATTCATCCCACTGGTGAAACAGTGTTATTTCAGGGATTGTTTACTGTCCTCCTCCAGTTAAAAACTTCAGTTCGATCCCTGTCTCCAACAGGATGGGAACTTTCCAGCCGGTGATTTTTATATAAACAGTGCTGCAGAACCTATAATAGTGTACGAGTTTCCTTCTATTTTCTCGTTTGTCATCTTCCTCATACTGCTCCCAACCCTGTTCATTTCACAAGTATTTTCTGCAAGAGTCCTGGAATGATATAAGTTAGTTATTCCAGGAGAAGAGTAGCCGCCACCATATAAAGTTACACTGTTGAAAATGTTTTTATAGTACCACAAATTTTTTTGTTTAACTTTGGTTAATTTCTTAACAACATTCCGGATAAGTTTACTTAGTTTAACATCTTAAATCTACTCATGTCTTTAAAATTCCTGATGTCTTCTTTTTATTTTGCGTTTAGTGTGTGCCAATAAACACCATTTGCACATTTGGGGCTGTGGTGTCAAAAGTTTGTTACTGGTAATCAGAAAATTAGGTAAAATTTTGCTGTAAAATGACTATCGAAATGCAGACCGACTTTTTGTCGTAGACCACATGCGTGTAACATGTGAGATCCACGAGCTATTAGTGGTAACTCTGTCTAGTTTTCAATTTTATATAAACACTCACATGGCTAGAATTTTTCAGTGCCATTCTTCTTGCTTTTAATGGGAGCGAAAAAATTATAACTGAAAAAATAATTTTTCGATAATTCACCAATATCGTGAAAATATCGTAATGAATAGTGTGTAACATTTAAAAGCTTATATTTAGTTAGAGCCTAAATTCGACTTAATTTCTGGTATATTTTAGTGGATCTTTCAAGCTTAGTCACTGCTCATGTCCCACACTCGTGTGCTGTTGAATTTTAAAATGAAATAAAAATGTGTAGGCTCCTCTGAGTTATGATTCCATGGTCTGACAAAAGACTCGACTATTAAAGGTCTTTATACATGGTTTTCATCACTATATTCAAGACATCATCCTAATCATCAAAATCAATGCATCAAAGTGTAATATTTTCAAAAGAAGCTGCTTTTAAATTAACTACTTTGTTGGTTACAAATTACAACATTTTAAAACAATAGGCAGCATATTATGTTCATTTTGGTGAGAAGATAATCAGCATAATCAAAAACTTAAAAATTTAATGCGTATATCAATTATGACACAAATAATTTCATATCTGGAGTGAACGACAAAGAAATACAGGAGGCTCATCTTAGTATTGTTACTATTGTACCGCAATCTTAGAATCAGAATGATTTGTGAAATTTGATTGTGTTAGATTAGAGGACATAGTTCAGTTGTTTTATTTTATTTAAGACTGTTAGGAAGTATTTATGGCGGTTTTTTCCCACACAGGAAAACACCGAAATTTATTCACCAAGATTAACATGAAGTGAAAAGCTGAAATATAAAGTGACGTGCTGAAATATGAAGTGACGTGTTGAAATATAAGGTTGATTCCACGTCTTGGCAAAGCCTAATTTTAATAATAATTTTGAATTAAATATTATGTCAAAACAGTAATGTTCTTAAGATAATTTAAAAGTCTTTATTTATATTAAATTTTGCTGATAGGTAAACGGTTTCACTAAATTTATTTTGTGGCAGTATAGAAAAGTTACAATAAAAACGTCATAAAGCGAAATCGAAACACATTGCCCAGGTATATTTCGGTGGCCTCCTAAGGAACATAATGTATTAATTTCACAAATAAAGTAAGCAGACAAAAAAAAACTAATATTTTCTTGACAATAGCTGTTCAGATTTGCCGACGTCTGCCTCTTGTGTAGATAACCATTTTTGCGCAGAATATTTCACTGTAGGTAATCGCTTGCAGGGACAAAAACTAAACATTTTTGAAAATTATGTAAGATTAATAAAACAAACACAGGCAGCAGAAAAACGCCACAATTATTATTGCTTTCAGCATTTAGATTTATGCCTGGACGATTTTAAGGAGATGATCTACGTAGTGGACTGACCTAACTTTTTATCCAGAAATCAGAATCCCATAACATAATTTCAAATCTGGTGTTATATTAATGTGATACGCAGAAAACAAATATTTTTAATAAATAATACTTGCTGAAGAACCACACACAATTTCATGGCTTACTTGGGATGTGAACCCGGGAGCTCGTTGTCTATAAGACGTCTCAGGGACACAAGCCAGTAGTAATAAGTTTGGAAAATTTTTAAGAAAATTGGCCTTCTACCGCTTACTTGAATTTGGTTTCAGATTGTCTCATTTATTTTTAAATTCTCATCTAGTTAGCTTTATAATATGATATGTGACAATGAAGTTTGATATATTTTTTAAAATACCTGCGATTGTTGTAAGTAGAAAAACTTTAAGGACTGCAATATATTATTTTTAAGTACTTTAAAAACACATGTTCTATGTTTGCACAATATCTTTGAAAGCGATTTGGATAATTTAGGAATACGGATTGGCTTTCGTTGTTTTAAAAAAAGTACCAGAGGAAAATTCAGATTTCATAAAAAGTAATACAATTGAAACATTTTTCTCCCATATTGTTGTAAATAAAGTACCTGCAGTCTGCGCTGTTTTAAGGAGAAATAAATACAAAGAAATGAATATTTAGTTTTCTATAACATTCCAATTTTCCGACTATGAATTCAACGTACGCTATGTTTATACAAATGCATGCGGATGCATAGTACAGTCCAGCCATGGTTACTTAACAACTTTTCAAAAGTCCTACTAAATTTTTACTTTCAGGCTATTCCTCCAACTCATACAAACAAATATTAACCTAAGTCAACCAAATTACATCAGAAAGACAACGCACCGCATTTGTGCACACTCAGTTTAATAATATTTTGAATGAGAAATATTTCTTACTAGGCATTGCGAACACGCCCATTGTCTCTTTGTTCTTATTCAAATTAATTATTGATATAAATGTAAGTTAAATTTAACAAAACATATATATTTATTTTAATGCAAGAATAAAACGCATGTGATACAGAACATATTTAGGAAACTACTCAACACGACATACATGGGTGATTTTTAAAGGGTTTGATTGAAAAAGTTTGACAATACGGCGAATAAACTTCATTATCTCTCCTCGACAGGAATGCAAGCCTAAAGGTATGCGAGGGAAGGACAAGAAGCGAAGAGTTGGGTCAAATCGCGAGGCTGCGCCGAAAACGGCCGTTGACACGAAGCTAAGCAAGCTGTGGGCAAGGTGCCGACCGCTGTCTCGATCCTCGATAAACTCTCGCTCCACGACCATGGCGGGGAAAAAAAAAATATTACAAAAAACTGCAAAGGGCAGGGTTGGTGGCCCTCATCTAGTTGCCAGGCAGATCTGCAACACGCAACACTCGCCCTTGCAGTCCGCGCGCAGCGCCGCACTGTTGTCCCATGTGGGGGCAGGTCAGGGACAGCCGACCCCCGCTGACCGCTTGAACCGCATTCATCGCCTGCGGTGAACAACACTCCTCACAGGCAAATATGTTATGACGAACAATAGTTCATTACAAGTTTAAACGGATCGTGAGCTTAAGTATATACAAATATTTAGTAATATAAACTAAGGAAATTTTTTTATAAAAATTACCCCATTTTTTTTATATTTCTTTTAATTTATGTTGAAAGATGTATTTGGTTTATTATTTCGAAGCTATTCATTACCCGAGCTTTTCTTCATTTCGTTCACATTAATTTTGTTACAAGTGTTACATCGAGCCCTTGTTATACTTCGTTCCATAGAAATTTCAGTTAAACCATTTCGGTACAATAAATATTATTTCATAATTCACTTTTATTATTAAAAAATACAATAAACTGACATGGGAAATATTATGTTCTTTACTAGACAAATTAGCCTTTTGTAGAATGTGTAATGTGTATATAAATTATGAGAAAATTTTCGTGAGTGGAATAGTCTCACAAGTGAGTGACCGGAATTACTTCGCAAATCTTATATTTGTGTCGAATTGTTCTTTTTACTCTAATAGCTTTTTGCCAACGAGGTTTCCCGTGTTTCATTACTTGTAAAGATGGTTTTGTACAGCTTATTAAATAATTTTTCCTTTTTTATAAGGAAATTTTTTTTCAGAAGATGTTTTAAAAATATTTTTTGAAATCCTGTAGTTTAAAGTGAGCGGAATACCTCGGCCTACTCTATATACGCATACATGTTTGTTCTGCATACAATTCTTCAACGTTTTGACAGGTCTGGACCAAATTTAGCAGGGATACCCTCTAGTACCAAATTTAAAATACTGCGTAATCCGAAATTGAGTCCTGCTCCCTATTTAGCCGCAAACCTCAAAGACAAGGATGTGTGTTTCTCATTCACGAATTCCATCCCTTCCCGACGCTGAATTCAATGATCCGTTAAGTGCTACCCTCTGTGCGGATGTGCAATCTGAACTACTGTTGCTGTTTCTTTCTCAATTCTTTTACTCTTTGGAGTATTTCAGAATCGTAATGGGCTTTATTGTGCACTGCGGAATTTGTTAATATACGAATAACTTAATTATGCATACGGATTCCAACAAATGTAGGCTACTGCCACTGAAGACTTAGTTATGATGTAGCACTTGCAATTTGAGTACGACAAATTTACTTTGTTTATCATACTTTAAAAATGGTAGGTTTATGAGTATATTAAAAAATTTATTCGTAGTTAATGCATTGTTTAATTTATACTGTAAATGACACGCTTCAAAGCTGATTCATTACATGTTAGATTGCATTCAGTTAAACTAACTGCGAGAGAAGATATTCAATAACGGTTAGGTTACTTCATTCAAAAAGTAGTTTTCTTTCTCATGATTAAAAGCATACTTAATAAAACTAGGGATTTGACAGTTGTGCAATCAGCTGAGAATATATTCTGGGTTATTCAATCAAATATTTTAAGATTCATTATTGTTGATATTTCTGTCTACTTTTAGGTATTCTCTTAAGTGTACTCTTTCGAAATACTACGAAAATAACCTAAAACAATAGGGCCGATTATGATGTTAAGAGCATTGCGACAGGAACCATACTTCATTAACAGTTAAGATGTCTGTGTTGAAGATGATATGCTGCCTTATATTGCGATATAAAAATTATTAGCTTCTTTCTGATACTATCGCTTGAAGGCTAGGTTTTATTCAGTAAGTTACTGCACTGCAATTTATTGAAGATCCTACACTTTAAGATTATTAAAAGGTAAAATTATACCCGAGCAACTCGGCTATTTAAGGTAGCGGTTTATGAAGACTGCAATAATTCTGAATTTTCTCACTTACTACTCATAGGTATTTCAATTCATGCAAAATACTAACTATTCGCTAAACATTAATCTGGTAAGCTACTGCTGACTGGTGATAGAGCGGTAAGCACCGGGTATTTGTGCCCGGACCATAGTATTCATTGTATGGCATCATAAAATCCCATTAAGTTTTAACGATTCAGTAACTGAAATAATTAGTAAAATTTCGAAGATTTTAGTTAATTGGTTTCCACAGGTATTTCGGTCACATCTTATAGATTCAAAGAAACTATTAACACGATTTTGCCTTCTATCTGCTATTATTAAGAAGCAGAGGTGGGTATTCATTAATTTTTAGCTAGTAATACAATTTTTATTTTACTGAATTATTTCCAAGGATAAAAGTATTCCTTTTAGCAAAAACATTTGAAAGACGCAACTAAATGCCAACACAAAACATACAATAAAATAAAAAATAAATAACGTAATGGTGGCTTATTTTAAAAGAATAACTCTAAATAAAGAAATTATAACCACAAAATTAAATATAATTTAGGCTAAGATAGTTGTATTTGTCAGATACAGGCACAAATAATTGCTGGTACTTGCGTAGTGAGCAACTAAGAGTTAACTGAAAATTTCAAATAGTCATAAATTGCTGTGTAATTTAATAAACACATTGATAATTGGAATCAGTTGGCCAAGAATTTTTAATTACTGAAGATAACTTCATTCTCGAAAAATTTGTCTTGTTTAATGGGTATTACACAGTTCACCATTTTGCCAAAAGTTAATTTTATCGAATTTTTTTATTTTTAACTAGGTGAAATCAGAAAACTCAACATTTTAACTGAAATATCTTAAGCGAAATCTTTATAATTTATTTCTGAAGCAAAATCAGAAAATTAAATAACGAAAAGCCTTTCAAGAACGGTGACAGTTGCATGTTGTACAAGCCTAATATGTAAATGTTAAACTGTGTTATATTCTAATAAGACCATGTTTTATATAAAAATTACACAAAATAACTACAATTATTATCTTATATTTGCTCGAAATTTAAGTATTTTTGTAAAGAGGATAAATTTTGTTTTTATACTATAGGTTACCAAGTTAGGCATAAACTGAAAATCCGAAAATGTTAAAACTGCTGCAAATTGACTAGAATTTTATTTGTAGTTAACGCGCAAGTTTACAGTAACGCTTGTAGACCATCCGTTTGCAATTAATTGATCTAGAAGTGAAGGGTAAAATAGTAAAAAACTCATATGAAAACGGGCCGTACTTGGTTTATGCAGTGTAGCCACGGCACCTAGCACAAAGTCAGCCACCTAACGGCTGTGAAGGCGGAGGTTATGTTGCAAGTGAGCAGTGGAAATCTATTACATCTGCCCTCGCTAACTTCCAACTTTGTATGGCAGCTGGCGTTACAAGGAACACTGTGTCGAATGTTACGAGAGTCTACACAAAACTTAGAAAGACGTTTTAATTAAAGCAGAAAAGTTGGCGAAAAATATAGCAGGCATAATAGGGGCCACGGTGGAGTAGTGGTCAGATTACTTGCCTCCCACCTACGTGAACCAGGTTTGAATCCCGGTGTGGTCACTCCCGGATATCCAAACGTGTGAATCGTGCCGGGAGATGCCGTTGGTCGGCGGGTTTTGTCGAGGATCTCCCGTTAGCCCCGTCCTTGCATTCCGGCACTGCTCCATACTAATCTCGCTTCACCCTCATCAGCTCTCAAGACCACGATGTTAATAGCCGCCCAAATATCTCTACTCCATTCCACTCCGAACTCCGAAAGTATAAGTGAGCTGTGTGCCACAGAAGCTCCGAGATGAACATTAATCTCTGGTATCTTGTACCAACCAAGAACATCCAACGAATGCTGACGGCTGCGAATATTCGTGGTGGCAAAGTGCCTATTCCAAAACAACTGGTGACACAGAGCAGTGACTGACACGAAGACATTGTTCCCTCGAGCACAGAGATTGAAGACAACAGCAAAGGAGACATGTTATATCATCTGACGAATCTGCATTGACGTTATTCCAGAGAAATGGGCGTGTGCGTATGCCTGAAGAGAGTCGTAGAAACCTATTAACATTATCATGTGGACAGCTTCCTCCTTATTGTAAAGCATAGAGATAATTCTGTAATGGTGTGGGAAAAACGTGTAATCTTGCATCGAAAGTTCACAGCAGTATCTCAAGCGTTCTGTGCGAACACTTATGTGTTCCCTGACAAACGACGTGTACTCAACTATGATAATGCCCACATGTACACTGCTTGGCGTGTCAGGGTAAGTAGGTACTGCTTAACATCTCGTTGCGTTGACAGCGAGGTCATCGGAGACAAAGCGCGATGCAAAAAACCCCAGGGCGGAAAAGGAAGTGACCATGTCCTGTAGCAAGGAATGATCCCAGCATTAGCCTGGAATGATTTCGGAAAACTATGAAACCGAAACCAGAATGACTGGACGGGGAATCGAACTCGGGCCCTCCCGAATGCGAGCCCAATGTGCTACCAACGAGCCACCTCACTCGTCCTTACTGCTTTTAAATTAACGAAAATGTTTCGGGGAACTTTGCAGAACAAAGTGCTTATTACGTCTTCTAAGTCACATCGGTATTATTTGATGACAAATTTCCACAACTTCGGCAATTAAATTTATCCAAGTAAGTTTCAGTAGTGTCTATAGAAAATATTATTCACTCCCAACAATTAAGCGTTTTTATATTCTTTCCGAAAGGGATTCAACATTGTTTGTATCCTTAAACAAAATTTATTCACGTGTTATCAGTTTCATTCATTCCTATTTCTTTAATTAAATACATTTGCATAGGTGCGGATGCAGTATACTGAGGGCGGATAAGAGAATTTTAACATTTCACAATAAAAAAAAGTAATAATTTTGTTATACATGAAAATGTTTTTCATCACTATATTATTTCTGCAAAAATTAATAGGGTATAAAATTATTTTAAAACTGAATAATAATGCAAGAATTTTCGTTAATTTAAAGAGACAAATTTTTGTAAAGCAATAACACATAACGATGCATTAGGTTTAATGAAGTGTGGAAGTACAATTGACTTGGAACACAGAAGTCCACATCACTCATCTGTTCTTATGTACTGATGTTGGCTAAGATGTGGTTAATAATTTGCTCCTAGTAAGTTGTCTTCTCTTTTGCACAAATTATTATATCACTGTATATTTGCTTAAAAACATTCAACATTCTACACAATAAAATAATAAATGCAGGAAACAAACAGCAACATCCCGATTTATGAATAATACAACTTTTAATTCTCTACCGTTATTTTTAACAACAAAAATTACAATTTTATTAAAAGCCAATTTTTATATAATTTCTTCTCAAAACACACAAAAATTGTTATTGATTTCCCTTTTAAATCTAAGGAACTTAAAACTATTTGTTGGAATTTGTTTGTGTAACAGTCACACAAGTTACTTCAAACATATCAGTCATCTTAATGATCCCAGGAAATCCTGAAATATAAACCAAAATTAACCCTAATGCCTACACCTTAGGTTAGATACCTTCAGATCTTCAGTTGAGGATACCTGACTTCGACTGAGCACGTANAACCCTAATGCCTACACCTTAGGTTAGATACCTTCAGATCTTCAGTTGAGGATACCTGACTTCGACTGAGCACGTAATTTATACAAGCAGTACCCAAATTGTAAACAAACATGCAAAACACGTGCACAGTTATAAGTCTAACATTATTTAACAAATTTGTGGGTATTACTATCAATATTTATATCTTGCTGCAGTAGCAATATATACGCCTAAAGAAGCGGGAAGTGATAAAACTTGGTGAACGACAAATACGTTCTGGAAACACGTGATTTATCAAAAATGTTTAAATATATCCATTATGTCGGCACACATAAATTGTGCATGTGGATGACGCAGCTACCATTGTCACAGGATTATTTTCAATAAAATAACNAACATCTCGTTGCGTTGACAGCGAGGTCATCGGAGACAAAGCGCGATGCAAAAAACCCCAGGGCGGAAAAGGAAGCGACCATGTCCTGTAGCAAGGAATGATCCCAGCATTAGCCTGGAATGATTTCGGAAAACTATGAAACCGAAACCAGAATGACTGGACGGGGAATCGAACTCGGGCCCTCCCGAATGCGAGCCCAATGTGCTACCAACGAGCCACCTCACTCGGCCTTACTGCTTTTAAATTAACGAAAATGTTTCGGGGAACTTTGCAGAACAAAGTGCTTATTACGTCTTCTAAGTCACATCGGTATTATTTGATGACAAATTTCCACAACTTCGGCAATTAAATTTATCCAAGTAAGTTTCAGTAGTGTCTATAGAAAATATTATTCACTCCCAACAATTAAGCGTTTTTATATTCTTTCCGAAAGGGATTCAACATTGTTTGTATCCTTAAACAAAATTTATTCACGTGTTATCAGTTTCATTCATTCCTATTTCTTTAATTAAATACATTTGCATAGGTGCGGATGCAGTATACTGAGGGCGGATAAGAGAATTTTAACATTTCACAATAAAAAAAAGTAATAATTTTGTTATACATGAAAATGTTTTTCATCACTATATTATTTCTGCAAAAATTAATAGTGTATAAAATTAATTTAAAACTGAATAATAATGCAAGAATTTTCGTTAATTTAAAGAGACAAATTTTTGTAAAGCAATAACACATAACGATGCATTAGGTTTAATGAAGTGTGGAAGTACAATTGACTTGTAACACAGAAGTCCACATCACTCATCTGTTCTTATGTACTGATGTTGGCTAAGATGTGGTTAATAATTTGCTCCTAGTAAGTTGTCTTCTCTTTTGCACAAATTATTATATCACTGTATATTTGCTTAAAAACATTCAACATTCTACACAATAAAATAATAAATGCAGGAAACAAACATCAACATCCCGATTTATGAATAATACAACTTTTAATTCTCTACCGTTATTTTTAACAACAAAAATTACAATTTTATTAAAAGCCAATTTTTATATAATTTCTTCTCAAAACACACACAAATTTTTATTGATTTCCCTTTTAAATCTAAGGAACTTAAAACTATTTGTTGGAATTTGTTTGTGTAACAGTCACACAAGTTACTTCAAACATATCAGTCATCTTAATGATCCCAGGAAATCCTGAAATATAAACCAAAATGAACCCTAATGCCTACACCTTAGGTTAGATACCTTCAGATCTTCAGTTGAGGATACCTGACTTCGACTGAGCACGTAATTTATACAAGCAGTACCCAAATTGTAAACAAACATGCAAAACACGTGCACAGTTATAAGTCTAACATTATTTAACAAATCTGTGGGTATTACTATCAATATTTATATCTTGCTGCAGTAGCAATATATACGCCTAAAGAAGCGGGAAGTGATAAAACTTGGTGAACGACAAATACGTTCTGGAAACACGTGATTTATCAAAAATGTTTAAATATATCCATTATGTCGGCACACATAAATTGTGCATGTGGATGACGCAGCTACCATTGTCACAGGATTATTTTCAATAAAATAACATCGATATCTGTACAAGTTCAATGTATCAGCTGTGGAGTATATTTTAAAGATTAAACATACATATTCACCACAAAAAATTTGTAATTTTCCTAATAGCCAGTTTACATCTGAATATAAACAAAAAATAATATCATCAACCCTAGAAATATTAGATAATTTTTTTTAACTACACATTTATCTTTAAAACAAGTTCGTGTTTGGCTCAAATTATGAAACTTTAATGACAATTAACTCTTCTGGTTATGTCGCATTTTGTGTAAAAGATTCATTAAAAATGCTTCTTGGTAAACCGTCAAATCCGAAGGTGGTGTCCAAGTATGTAATAATTGTGTGATCAAGTCTATGTATTCATCAATGTTTCTATTCGAGTTGCTCGGGCACATCCAGTTTTTTATACTGGGAGTAAACAAATTTTTTTTACTCGAGAGTGTCCATTTTTGCCTTGAGGTTTGTGTTAATAGACTGTGTATACATACAATTATATACTCAATATAATTTTTTATTTGACATGTTTACACTTTGTAATCGTAACACTTTTTTTTCGTATCAAGAAAAACATTAATGAAAATAAGAAACCTCAACAAATCATAATAAATAAAAACGAATGTGTAATGAAAAATAAAAACAAACAACATGTAGCTAAAAATAATGAAGTTGTTTCCCAATAGTAACCAACAATTAAATCGCAGTTGCTGGTAAATACATTAAGAACTTTATCTTGTTCAAACAATTTTTTAAAATAATGGTATGTGCAAAATTTACAATATTATTAAATTTCTACAACAACCCCATATCCATGAATAGAATCGACAAACATTTCTACGTTCTTGTGAGTGCCTGGATGCCATTCACGATTATTTATGCTGATGGACCAATGTCTTAGAAAGTTCATATTTCTTAAAATTTACCGGACGGTGTATTACTAATAGAAATTCGGTATTTTGTTGGTCACTAATTATTATAAAATCTATATTCGATGGAATGAATATTTGGTTCAGTCATGCGAAATGATTCCCAGTCGTCCAAAGCAGCCTGAATGCCAACGTCTGAATATTTTTCAGCTATATATTTCATTATTCGAAAAAAAAAAAAAAAAAAAAAAAAAAACAATAAATTTAAAAGCTCTTATGATGTAATTTTTTTTTAGTTTGATTAAACAAGATACACCGTCTTTTTTTAAGGACAGGATTGTATCAATATAATGGCTCCTCGAACATTGACAAAATCAATTGCTTTCGAGCAAGCATTTGATTCCCTCAAGTACAAACTACTCTCGTAATATGTTTTGTAATGTACAAGGGTTTTACGACAACAACAACGACTTTGTGTTAAAATAATTGGTAGTCACCTATCTTAATTGTGTGACTGAAACGCGGTTATTTAAATATCCATATTCATTGGTTGTATTGGATCCCAAAAGTAAAAGAAGAAATACTTGGCTGAAGAAAAACTTTCACGGATTGGATTTGCGGGCATGGGGAAAAACCCTATAAAGAAATGGATAGAGAAATATATATATGCTGATAACAATGTATTGTAAAACAAATCCAGTATATGTTGCAGGAGCTGAACAAAAGACCTGGTTACAAAAAATATGTAGGTATAACCATTTTCTGGCAGTCGTGGACTTGCAAAAGGCATATGGGTGCTGGAAATTGACAAAACTTCAGTCTTTGTATCAAAATGGCGAAGACCATTCTTGTTGGAGCAATAAAAAGCGATTCACCTTTGCGCCAAGAAATTCAAGATTGCTGCGATATTGGTTCCTTAAAAAACAGAAATCACGGTATTGCACCATATTGAAGCCTGCTTCTTTGTGTATATCATAAATGTATGTTTGTAAATAAATTATATTTCATTTATTTTAAATATAGTAATTGATTACATAATTTTCCTACACCTATCAAAATAAAACCAGATACTACTATTATGTCTGTCAAATTATCAAAATAGGCCAACATCTATCCCAAAACAGTAAAAATAACACTTAAACCTATCAAACAAGCTTGTTTTATCTGCATTCTCTTATTCCTTCACTACCCACACTTAGTCTGTTGGATTTTTAATTTAGTCAAGACCAAAAGGAAAAAAACATAGATTGATTTGAAGGATATTGTATTTCATGGTATCCTAAACACAAACCACAAAAAACAGGCGGCCTTGAAAGTAAACCAGTTTAAGTCCCTCGCAACTAACTAGGGCCTCATATCTAATTCAGGTTTCCTTCAAATATGTTCTAAGTTGTAGCTGTTTGAAATGTTGTTGCGCAATAATTTAGTTGTCTTGGTGCAAGAAGGTTGCTCCATCAGCTTCGTGAGTGTTTTATTCTTCTGACGACTTTACCGACACTCAGAATGTGACTGGCAACTTACCAACGTTTCACCATCCACAACCCACATCACGACCTTGTGTACTAGTAAAAGATAAGGAAATACAACCTCATATTATCTGGCATTCTTAGAATTACGTCCTCCCCCCCTGCACCATCCGCAAGACATCATCTATTATTTAGTATAGATACCCCGCACATAGTAGTATTCAGGCAAACAAGCAGGTGCCTTGATGTAAGGAGGTCGCTCCACACTCAGTCAACTTCATGACTGTTTTGTTCCACCAGCGACTTGCCAACACCGACAACTACCACCATGGTTGACATCACTAGTGATGTTACCACCCAGCTACTGGCTGCCACCACCAAAAGTAAGAAGGATGATAGAATTGTATCTACACCTACTGTCAAATCTGCTGTCGAGTTTGCTGTCAAGTCTGCTGTCGAGTCTGCTGTCGAGTCTGCTGTCAAGTTTGCAAAATATCCTTATCACAAAGCACTATCTCCTGTTCATAAGAAGAAGCCGCCTGTCACAGTCTGCCTGAATTGTGGGACATCGATGGGTGACGAAAATGATTCTCATTCGATTCAAAATAGGTCACCTAATATAATGGACCTTTCAAATTTTCAGTCTCCAAAAAAACTCTTGTTGTGGTCAACAAACATTATCAGACGATATTACTTCAAATGTCTTACAACTTTCAAATATTAGTGGAGGAATTTGGGGGGGGGG